>CAUOFW020000002.1:136190-418142 GCA_963454935.2 Ilex paraguariensis
TGTGTGTGTGTGTGTGTGTGTGTGTGTGTGTGTCTGTGTGTGTGTGTGTGTGTTACCTGAAAAACTGTGAACAATTGCTTGAAGGAGTTTTTTTTTCTATGATATGTTGGTCTGTGTGTGTGTGACTGAGTGACTTACCTGAGAGACAGGTTCAACAGTGCATTCAGATCACGTGGCACATAAACAAAAATGTTGGTGGAATTTTGTTTTTTTTTTTAGCCAAGTTCGTTTGTGTCTGTGTTTGTGTGTGTGTGTGTGTGTTACCTGAAAACAGGTTCAACAGGGCATGCACAAGACGTGATAACAACAACAAAAAAAAAAATTCCATAATTTTGGTTTTATTCATGAACATGTGGTTGTACAAACAAACAAGGGCATGGATTGCATTGGATTATAAGGTTAAAATTGTCTTTTTATATTGATAGTTGCAATTATTGACTTTTTTAAGTTGGTATTATACATATAATATGTGTGACAAACAAACAAGGGGAATGATGAGATTATAATTTAAGACCGGGTATACTATACTATTGGATCGGAATGGAATGTATATAAACTCTTTTACCACCTAAATTTAATACCCGAAACAAACAGGCCCCTATAGTCCACACACAAACGCAATGTCTCATCATTCTTCTTCGCAAATAGTGCCGAAGCACCCCACGGAGAAGTACTAGGACAAATAAAACCCTTACCCAGCAAATCAGTTAACTACTCCTTCAGCTCTCTCAACTCAGCTGGAGTCATGTGGTAAGGTGGAATGGAAATAGACATAGTGTCTGGGATAAGCTCTGTCGTGAACTCTATCTCTCATCTCGGCGGTAGACGAGTCAAGTTATTCGGGAAGACATCTGGAAACTTATCCACTATGGGTGGTAACACACTCTCTGTAGTCCCACCCCCATCTACTATCAAACGAGCCACCATGTAACTATGACCTCCCCAACTTCTCGAGTTATACAAGGGTGGAACTAAGAAGTCCCCTAGATTTCCCGTGAAATAAAAGCTATCTCCCTCAGGAGTACATACTTTCACTCTCCCCCTATAACAATCTATACTCGCCTAAAAAGCAAACAATCAATCCATCCCCAAAATAATATCAAAATCAGACATGTCAAGCAGAATAAAGTCAAAATAAAGGATGCGATCAACTATCTCTATCGGGCAATCTCTACAGATCCTCGTCAATATCACACTACCCCAAATTGGGGTGTCAACATGTAATTGTGGGTCTAACCGATCTATGTCCAGCCCCAATGTCATGGCAAGTATGGTAGATATGAATGAATGAGATGCACCCGAGTCTATTAGCACGCTAACCCATGAACTAAACACAAGGAATGTACCTCGAACCACTAAAGGTCTAGAAGTAGATGTCTCTGGTGTGGCCACTGCATAAACACGACCCTGAGTAGTTTGGCCCTGCCTACCTCCCCCTCTCTATCCTTGCTGACCTCCTCCCCTCTGTCCAGGAGCTCCAACACTCTGTGCGGAGGGTGCAGACTGAAGATATGGTGTCGAAGGTCTATGGCCTAACTGTGGCTGTGACAGAGGCACCTGAGTATGCTAATAGTAATATGACCTCTGCGAGCTCTATGAAGTCTTCCCCAGAGGACAGTTGGCCATTTACCCTAACATGACCCGTCTGGTGACAAGGGTAGCAACGCTGTGGAGCTCTCCACCCCTAACCCTGTACCGGTGGTGGAAATGATTCCTATCTCGATCCAGCTCTGCGCCCCTGGCTGGGATCTCTCTAGGGGCAATCGGTCATTCCATGGGCAGGCTATCCACACTGATAATAAGGAAAGGGCCTATGAGGTGTTCCCCCATGGAAAGAAATAGGCATAAGAGGTTAAAAGGCTAAAAACTAGGTAGGTTGTTGTGATGTCTATGAAAAAGAAGCACTAGTCTTGTACTTCTTCGCCAGTCCCCTACCAGTGTAAACTGGGACAGATGTAGAAGTCTGAGCTGTAACTGCCCCACTCTGTGTCCGGGACTCTCTAATCCCTCTATGGTCAGCCAACTCCCTCTCAACCTTGGTGGCCTTAATCACTACCTTATTGTAGGTCTCAATAATGTGGCCGGTCAGTCTATCTCTAATGGAGGTCTTCAACCCCCTAACAAAGTAAAGGACCCTCAGTCGTTCCTCTCGAATAACATGTGGGGCAAATCTCCCCAATGCAGTAAACCGAGACTCATATTAAGTCATCGTCATGTATCCTTGTAGGAGAGCCATGAATTCATCCATATACCCAATCTGTGTAGTCTCGAAAAAATAGTGGTCATTGAACATAGCCACAAAGGCATCTCATCCCTCCCATCCCTCCTTGAAACTGTTTATCCGGTGAGTAGCTATTCTGCACCACTGACTAGCCAACTCAGTAAACTAAAAGGTGGCACACCCGATCCTCAAATGTGGCTCCACGATCGCCTGTGAGTCCAGGATCCTGATGATATGCTCTAACCACTCCTCGGCTACTAGAGGGTTAGGCTGTCCAGCAAATGTAGGAGGCCTCATCTTATGGAATACCTTCATCACATGGGTATCCCTAATCTCACCACCTGTAGTCCTGGTCTCCTGCATAGCTCAAAAACACTCCTGTAAAATGGCCGCCATATCTCTGGCGCCAATGCTCTGCTCTACCTCCTTTGCTGGGGAAGGTGCAGGAGCAGGAGTAACGACCTCCTCAGCTGTTCTATGAGCAGAAGCAGTAGCTCGGGGCTTACCACGCCGCAATGGTGCTGTCGCTCAAGACCTACCGCGCCTAGGTACTANTTGTAACTGCCCCACTCTGTGTCCGGGACTCCCTAATCCCTCTATGGTCAGCCAACTCCCTCTAAACCTTGGTGGCCTTAATCACTACCTTATTGTAGGTCTCAATAATGTGGCCGGTCAGTCTATCTCTAATGGAGGTCTTCAACCCCCTAACAAAGTAAAGGACCCTCAGTCGTTCCTCTCGAATAACATGTGGGGCAAATCTCCCCAATGCAGTAAACGAGACTCATATTAAGTCATCGTCATGTCTCCTTGTAGGAGAGCCATGAATTCATCCATATACCCAATCTGTGTAGTCTCGAAAAAATAGTGGTCATTGAACATAGCCACAAAGGCATCTCATCCCTCCCATCCCTCCTTGAAACTGTTTATCCGGTGAGTAGCTATTCTGCACCACTGACTAGCCAACTCAGTAAACTAAAAGGTGGCACACCCGATCCTCAAATGTGGCTCCACGATCGCCTGTGAGTCCAGGATCCTGATGATATGCTCTAACCACTCCTCGGCTACTAGAGGGTTAGGCTGTCCAGCAAATGTAGGAGGCCTCATCTTATGGAATACCTTCATCACATGGGTATCCCTAATCTCACCACCTGTAGTCCTGGTCTCCTGCATAGCTCAAAAACACTCCTGTAAAATGGCCGCCATATCTCTGGCGCCAATGCTCTGCTCTACCTCCTTTGCTGGGGAAGGTGCAGGAGCAGGAGTAACGACCTCCTCAGCTGTTCTATGAGCAGAAGCAGTAGCTCGGGGCTTACCACGCCGCAATGGTGCTGTCGCTCAAGACCTACCGCGCCTAGGTACTACACATCTAGCAAGAGTCCTCTTGGGTGGCATATGTTTGCAAGTTCAACAAAAAAAAAATAATACCTCTTTTCACACTAGACATAAACATTTTAAAAGACATAAAACATATACATGTCAACAACTCACACTTCACAAGCAACAACCACAACAAGTCTTAACATACACCAAACAAGTCTTACATTTAACATAATGCTCACCAAAATTTAAAACCATATGTCACCGCCCTATCGTGTTCAGCAACACCCCACAGTCTAGAGGTATTCGAACCTAGGCTCTGAAACCAAGTTTTCAAGCCTCGAATTTTCACAAACCCAAGGAGTGAGTGAAAAGGGAGAAGAAAAGTAAATGAAAGGTCATTATGTTGGACAAATTGGTTTCTCATTCCTTTCCCATGTTTTCCCAAAGTTTTTCAAACCACTTTTCTTCGATTTTTAGCTTATTTCTTCAAGGTTTCTAAACCACCCCTTTTGACATTCTTCCCACCTATTTAAAAGGTGTTTTACACACTTAACAAGTCTTTTAATTTTTCATAAAATTTTGACATAACCTCCTTTGTTTCCAAGCCTTTTCCCCACCTAATATTCACAATATTTCATATACATTATTATATCACAATCCACCCTCACTTGGTAGCCACAATCCATATAAATTAAAGATACATCCCTTGTTCTCAACATACACATCTAATTGTCCTAATATACACATATAATACTCATTACATAAGAGATATCCTACATATCAATTGAGTTTACACNCCAGCAAATGTAGGAGGCCTCATCTTATGGAATACCTTCATCACGTGGGTATCCCTAATCTCACCACCTGTAGTCCTGGTCTCCTGCATAGCTCAAAAACACNCTGTAACTGCCCCACTCTGTGTCCGGGACTCTCTAATCCCTCTATGGTCAGCCAACTCCCTCTCAACCTTGGTGGCCTTAATCACTACCTTATTGTAGGTCTCAATAATGTGGCCGGTCAGTCTATCTCTAATGGAGGTCTTCAACCCCCTAACAAAGTAAAGGACCCTCAGTCGTTCCTCTCGAATAACATGTGGGGCAAATCTCCCCAATGCAGTAAACCGAGACTCATATTAAGTCATCGTCATGTATCCTTGTAGGAGAGCCATGAATTCATCCATATACCCAATCTGTGTAGTCTCGAAAAAATAGTGGTCATTGAACATAGCCACAAAGGCATCTCATCCCTCCCATCCCTCCTTGAAACTGTTTATCCGGTGAGTAGCTATTCTGCACCACTGACTAGCCAACTCAGTAAACTAAAAGGTGGCACACCCGATCCTCAAATGTGGCTCCACGATCGCCTGTGAGTCCAGGATCCTGATGATATGCTCTAACCACTCCTCGGCTACTAGAGGGTTAGGCTGTCCAG
This sequence comes from Ilex paraguariensis, assembly GCA_963454935.2. Classification (NCBI taxonomy): domain Eukaryota; kingdom Viridiplantae; phylum Streptophyta; class Magnoliopsida; order Aquifoliales; family Aquifoliaceae; genus Ilex; species Ilex paraguariensis. The sequence continues at coordinate 141,163 of CAUOFW020000002.1, forward strand.
CAAATGTAGGAGGCCTCATCTTATGGAATACCTTCATCACATGGGTATCCCTAATCTCACCACCTGTAGTCCTGGTCTCCTGCATAGCTCAAAAACACTCCTGTAAAATGGCCGCCATATCTCTGGCGCCAATGCTCTGCTCTACCTCCTTTGCTGGGGAAGGTGCAGGAGCAGGAGTAACGACCTCCTCAGCTGTTCTATGAGCAGAAGCAGTAGCTCGGGGCTTACCACGCCGCAATGGTGCTGTCGCTCAAGACCTACCGCGCCTAGGTACTACACATCTAGCAAGAGTCCTCTTGGGTGGCATATGTTTGCAAGTTCAACAAAAAAAAAATAATACCTCTTTTCACACTAGACATAAACATTTTAAAAGACATAAAACATATACATGTCAACAACTCACACTTCACAAGCAACAACCACAACAAGTCTTAACATACACCAAACAAGTCTTACATTTAACATAATGCTCACCAAAATTTAAAACCATATGTCACCGCCCTATCGTGTTCAGCAACACCCCACAGTCTAGAGGTATTCGAACCTAGGCTCTGAAACCAAGTTTTCAAGCCTCGAATTTTCACAAACCCAAGGAGTGAGTGAAAAGGGAGAAGAAAAGTAAATGAAAGGTCATTATGTTGGACAAATTGGTTTCTCATTCCTTTCCCATGTTTTCCCAAAGTTTTTCAAACCACTTTTCTTCGATTTTTAGCTTATTTCTTCAAGGTTTCTAAACCACCCCTTTTGACATTCTTCCCACCTATTTAAAAGGTGTTTTACACACTTAACAAGTCTTTTAATTTTTCATAAAATTTTGACATAACCTCCTTTGTTTCCAAGCCTTTTCCCCACCTAATATTCACAATATTTCATATACATTATTATATCACAATCCACCCTCACTTGGTAGCCACAATCCATATAAATTAAAGATACATCCCTTGTTCTCAACATACACATCTAATTGTCCTAATATACACATATAATACTCATTACATAAGAGATATCCTACATATCAATTGAGTTTACACCCTTACACTTTAAAATGACCCAAGATCTAAATCCATTACTTTTTCAAATTGAAATACAAGTCATTTGGGCTTATGCCCATACATACAAAATATGCCCAAAAGCCAAATATCAATTCAAGTCCCTTTCCCCTCCTTCCTTTAAGACTTCCTCAAGTTTCAAGTATCGGGAGCCTCATCTGTAATATGATATCCCACGAATGAGTCAGTTCAATTGCTGGTATGACAAAGTGCTAATTCTAAGATCAAATTTAAGGCGTGACATGTGCAAGTGTACATTTTTAAAAGCTACAACCCCGTAATCCCTCAATGCTATGCAATNTTAATTCTAAGATCAAATTTAAGGCGTGACATGTGCAAGTGTACATTTTTAAAAGCTACAACCCCGTAATCTCTCAATGCTATGCAATGTCAATATGCATGACACACTCATGCAACTCTATGTCACCCATGTCTCGCTTCACGGTCCGCCCCCGTCAGCCCGCGAGTACTGTCATTGGCTAAATTTTGAGTTTTTCACCACAAGATCTACACCCTCATAATGCATAGCACCAAGTGCTCAACCCACACTATGTTCCAAGGATTCATGTATGCCAAGATACCTTGATTTTTCTCAATGTGATTCTATGAAACATTTCATCAAATACTTTATCTACATAAATGTGAAGCACCATTCAATGGATTGAACTTATGATCAAGCTTCATATTAATTACTTTCACAATTTCTCAAAGAAACTACAAATACACAACTACTAGCTCATGTAATAAATCATAACTCTCAAACCATAAGAGTTTCTCTACATGAATATAAACTAGAATATAATAATCCAACACATAAGCAATATACACCTTTACCATAGCAACAAATTGTCAACAAACTCAAAAAAATACAAAAGTACTTAAACCACAAATTCTAAGTTTTCAAAGCAACTACCAACTAAATGATTTTCTAACATCAAGTAGACACCTAAATCATCCAATCAACACATAGAAAGACAAGAAAACTTAAATCTATTCTCAACTTAGTAAAATATCATACCTAAAATAGTTTTTCTNCTAACATCAAATAGACACCTAAATCATCCAATCAACACATAGAAAGACAAGAAAACTTAAATCTATTCTCAACTTAGTAAAATATCATACCTAAAATAGTTTTTCTCAAACCAAGAGAGTTGTGTTTGCTTTATAGCCGAACCGATCGGTGAGAATTTAGCCCTTGTTGATAGGAACAACTTCTTAGTAGGAAATCTTGCAAGAATCTTGGCCTAAGAATGAGTTTTAGTGGCTTGAAGCTTGAAGAACCTAGGGTTTTCTTCCTCTTTTCCTCAAAAAATGTATACTGACCTTTTCCATCCCAAAAACTGATATTTTTATACTAAAAGGGCTGTATTTATAGTGGAGGGGCAAAGGTGCAAAATGACCCTTTTGCCCTTGATGAATCCGGGACTCCGTTACACTACAACTCATCCCGAAACGCCTCAATTTAACATTTTATTTTAACCAAAGTTCTTAATATTATTTTAAATTAAAATTTTCAAAAATATAAATTTTCGTTAGTAGCTGGGTTTGGCCGGTCTCACCTAGACCGCTCAGGATACCCTTTTTGTCTAATTTTTTAAAATTATTTTCTTTTAAGCCCAAATTCGCACAGTATGTGTATTTTAACATTCTAATCATGTTTATCTTCTATGACATACTCAAATTATGCTCTTAAACATAATTTATACCTAAATAGTGCATATGTAGCATGTTTATCTTCTATGACATACTCAAATTATGCTCTTAAACATAATTTATACCTAAATAATGCGTATGTAGTGTCTTACCGACAAAACTATAAAAATCTATCCTCACTTTTCAGATCTCTACATTTACAACTCTAAGACTCTTGTTTGTATTAAATTTTTTGCGGCTCAGATCATTTGGATTTGATGGTTCTAATTGGACTTTTATTTTTTTTAAAACTCTAAGACTCTCATCTCTCATATAACTTTCTATATCTATCTATCTTATACTTTGTCTCTATTTCATAGTATTATCTTTTTTTTTTGTTCCCTATGTTGTTTTTGTTATTATTTACTCTATAAAAGATATGAAATTATATGTTATGCAATTATTTATTTTATGAAATTAATTTAGAACTTTTATATACCTAATGACTTGTTTGTTGCCACTTGCTTCTTAATTTGTAAATAACACTTAACGTAAATAAAAAATAGCACATTATCAAAAAGTGACTTTTAATTTTGTCTAATTTATATTCAAATTTTTTGAATTAATATCAAATTAATTTTTATTTTATAAAAATAATATTAAAATTCATTTAATTAATTTAATTAATTTTTTTGAGTACTAAATTATATCATTTGTTGGGTACTAAATCAAATTTTATTTGATTTTATTAAATTTTTAATTTTGTATACTAAATTTGGAGAAAGGGAATTGTAAAAATAATAAAGTTTTTTGTGATAATAAATAAAAATACATTAGCCATATTGACGGAAAGGAGACCAAGGGAGTCACTGTGCAATAAATTTCAAACCTCAATGGGTCTCCATGTTATTTATAAAATGGAAGTAGGTGTCTGTGTAATATTGTCAAAACTCAGAGGACATTCGTGATTTTTATCTTTTTTTTTTNTGACGGAAAGGAGACCAAGGGAGTCACTGTGCAATAAATTTCAAACCTCAATGGGTCTCCATGTTATTTATAAAATGGAAGTAGGTGTCTGTGTAATATTGTCAAAACTCAGAGGACGTTCGTGATTTTTATCTTTTTTTTTAATTAAACATTAATTTGTTATTATTTTGTATTAAAAACTCGAATAATTGTATTTCTAATAAAAACAGTTATTGGTTAAGAGGATTTGTTGATAACCAAAAAAAAATGTGTGTTGGTGTGTTTCTGTGTAAATTTATATGTGGAGGATTAGACATTTGGTGATTAAATATATAATTATATTATATCATTTGAGGTTGAATAGTGATAGTGGTGATAAATTCATGAATTTTATAAATGAGCAAGATTTGATTTATTACTTAGAGATTGTTATTTTTTTTTTTAACTTAAGGTATTTATTACATGGGGATATGACAGATTGAAAATATGGTGGTTGAGTTTATAATTATGTTATGTTATTTGTTTATGTGGTAGTAGAGATAATAAATTCGTGAATCTTATAAATGAGTAAGATTTTATTTATTTTATTTTTTGTTTAAAGATTATAAATTTCAGTGGGTTATGTTAGTATTTTTTTTTTTTTTGAGGAATTTATATATATGGGGTTGTTTTGGAGAGTTTTTATATATTATTATGATAGTTCCATTAGTATGGACGATATGGTCGACGATATATTTCAAGTCATTTTAAAAGAATGAATATTGTTAGGCCATTCTTTTTGAATTTGGGCAATTGTTTAAGATTTTTTTATTTGTTGTATAGTGCCTTCAGGCACGAAGAATAACAAGTATATATATATCTACAATAAAAATGTATTCAAGTCTTTCTATGTCTTAAGTGGATTTTTTCACAAAATATATTTTGATGTAATTTTTGACAATTAAGTCAAATTTCATGTACTGACTTCCGAATGACCTTTTATATATTACACAAATCCTAATAAAAGGTTCAACTATTTCCTTTGGGCTTGGCTGGACAACTACTCTCCTACTCAAATGGATTATTTTGATTAACAAATTTATATTAGAACTTTGGAGGTTGGTAACTTTTTTTAACTCTTATTTCAAAGCAATGTCTCTTTCAAAATTTTTTGGGATAAAAGTCTCATTTTTTTTTTCATAAAGTCTAACGTACCCCTTTATCATCAGTCTCTCATAATTCCTGAATCAACGTCAACAAAATTGTGACCAATATCTCTCAAAATATGAAAACCGGTTATTGCTCTAAAATGTATTTTCACTCATATTATATATAACTAAATTTAAAACTTAAATAAATTTTAAATTTCTTAATTTTAAATCTTTCCCAAATTAAAATTATTTCTATCTAAAACTCCTTAATTTTAGGGTTTTTTATATTAAAACTATTTCTCTCAAAATTCCTTAATTTTAGATTCTTTCTAAGATAAGAACTATTTATCTTTCTTTCTCTCTCTCTCTCAATATATATATATATATAATAATAATAATAAAGTAGCTAGATCGCTTGATGATTATTAATTCAACGGTTCTTATGCTAATTTTTCTAAAGACTCCTTTCTCTCATCTAACTCTCTCTCCCTATCTCATAGTAACTGATACAACTCTCTATCCCTAACTTTAAAACTCTTATATCTCCTCTAACTCTCTCTCCCTATCTCATATAATTTGATACCTCACCCAAAACCTCTTTCTCTCCCTTCCTCTCTCTCTACCATTCTCTCTCTATCTCTCACATTGTAAACCCTCACACTCATATCTTTATATAACAAGTAATCATTTCTTTTTAAAATGCTAATATGGTAAAACTCGGGTAAATATATGAAATCGTTTATAATAGGACTTGTAGCAACTATATTTGATGATGAACAAATTTATGTTGTGTAAGTTTGGGTTGATTTTGGAAGGGTTAAAAGTGGATTGGAAATGAAAAACAGGAAAAGGGACAAAACTACCAAAAGGTACCGGTACGTGTATCGGTACGACCGACAGATTCCAGAAATTTTAAGTCGCGATTTGGATCCGATTCCTTCCACTATAAATACATAAAGACATCCCATTTCAACACCTAAAACCCTAGAAAACCTTAGAGAGGAAGAAAAGAACACAAGATAAAAGGGGATTTGCACCTTGGATTGAATCAAAACCCTAGATTTCTTCAAGAACACCAAGGTAGGGGTTTTCTTTCATTCTTGTCCATTGATGTTCGGGCGTATATATATACATGTTTTGACTCTAAAGCTTATATATATGCATGACAAACCTTGATTCTTGATATTCTTTCAAAAATTACCATGTTTTAAACAAAGTTAGAGTAGATAACCATGAAATCTCTTTTCTTGGTATAAAATCCTAGTTTTCAAAAGAAATGATTTTTCCTCTTGATTTTTCCTTTGTTTTTGATTCAAAAACTCTAGTGCTTTATATTGAACAATAAAATTTTATGGTTGATAATCTCTTGGTTATTTTTCTTCGATTTCTTTATAGTAATACTACATGAAAATTTAGGGATTTTGGAATTGGATTGTTATGTGAGAAATTTGTTGGGGATTGTATCTCTTGAGAATGTTGGGATGACCATGGGTGGCCGTTGACCGGGTATCATAGAGTGGGTAGATGTGTTTCTTACTCCGTGTAGATTTGAATTTTTCCTATCACTCGTAGTGGGGTTGGTGCATTGTGAGGACCAAACCACTATTGGTACCAAGGAGAAGGGGTAGTATACTATTCCTCGGTTGGATTCGTCACTGCCATGAGTTGGTATACGCCCTTCCTAAAAGTTGGATATTCTTGCGAGGATTTAGGTGTGTGTGTGTGTGCCATGATATTCTCAATGTGTTTATTCATGCAAATCATGCATCATTCCTAAGATACGAATACAAATTGTGGTTTATGGTTTATTGTACCAAAAACAATTTTTTACAAGAGCTTGTGGAAGTATGAGATTCTACAAGAACTTGTGGGAAATGGATTATAGTTGGAAATGATTTGTTAATTGTAATTTGGCATTATTACTTCATTTAATTTATTGTTATTGTGTAAACTTGAGATCTATTGAAATGTTCATGTTTTCTTTCAAAAATTAATACATGATAATTGCGAAATGAGACCGACTTGCTTTACATGTTTTTTAAACCTTGTTCAAGTTTGGGAGGAATGTTGCTACAGAGCTTAGTGTTCACCCCCTACAAACAATATATTTACAGATTATGTGTTAGAGGAGGAGCTCAGAGTCGATGAACAGGTACATTTGGAAGCTCCGCCAGACAAGCACGTAAAACCCGAGCTGGATGCTTAGGGTTATACTCTCCTAGGTGCTAGACTAGAAAATTCCTTTTGAGACTCGGTGGAGTCTAATATTTTTGTTATTCCGCTGCAAGTTAAATTTGATTCTTTTGGATGTAATTGTCATGGTTGGACATATTCTTTTGGGATGATGTTGTAAATATTAGATATGATGAATGGATTTTTATTTATTGATGGATTATATTAGTTGTTCTCATAATGTAAATGATTTTAAATTGTAAGGTCATCCAAGGTGGTTTTTGGGGCGTTACACACGTTTAAATCTCTCTCTCTCACATTCCTTTCTCTCTCTACTATCTCTCAGTTTTTTTCCCGCTCAAGCTTTGAGTAGCATTTTCATTCAAGATATGACTTTAAAATCCCATATCTCACACATCTTTATCTCTTATTCTCTCTCATATACCTATCTAATATGACTCTCTCAGAATTGTTCTTCTATCAGCCTCACCTCTCTTTCACGCTCTACACACCACCACCATAGCGCCATAACCACAGCCACTGCCATACAACCTCCAGGTTTTGTTTTCTGTTCCTCTCTCTTCTTTTTCTCTGCTACTAGAAGCCATGAGCCAACCACCGCCCAATGCCATGTATTATTTTCTAGGTGTATGAAGATGTTTTAGGAAGTTCAAGTTGATTTGTAAAGTTCCCTATGAGGTATAAACCTCACTTCACACAGTCACGCCACACACACATTTCACACATCACAGGCACACACTCTTCCAGCACACACACACGCATACACACGCACACAACAGACACAATACACATTCTTCACACACACACATTGCCACATCAATTTATGTATTTTGGTTTCTTTGGTTCATTGTTAAAATTTGTGGCTGTTTTTTGGTGTGAATACTTAGATGGAATATAATCTATTTGTGGTTTGTTTTGGGTGTGAATATGTATGATGGAATATATATTTGTTGTTGATTTTGGTTGGCTTAAATTAATATGTATGTGTTTGGTTTTGGTTGGGGTGTCATGGCTCATCTATTTTTTCTGGCACTCCACAGAATGCATAGCTTGAACTCTTTACTATTGAACTTTTCTACCTTTATGTTGAATCTGAAAATTAGGTACCTAAATTCCTCTAGGATTTTCATTGACAATGGTCTTTATATAGATTATTTTTGTAAGGTTTTTTTTTTTTAAGTTTGCTCAATTTATTTTATTTTGTTTTATGGATTTTCATTCTTCTAGTATAAGTGGGTACGAGTGTGGTGGGAGAGGAATTGTATGAGTGTAGAATTTGATATTTATGTTATTGGGTTATGAGGTGTTTTCATCCNTTATTATGATAGTTCCATTAGTATGGACGATATGGTCGACGATATATTTCAAGTCATTTTAAAAGAATGAATATTGTTAGGCCATTCTTTTTGAATTTGGGCAATTGTTTAAGATTTTTTTATTTGTTGTATAGTGCCTTCAGGCACGAAGAATAACAAGTATATATATATCTACAATAAAAATGTATTCAAGTCTTTCTATGTCTTAAGTGGATTTTTTCACAAAATATATTTTTATGTAATTTTTGACAATTAAGTCAAATTTCATGTACCGACTTCCGAATGACCTTTTATATATTACACAAATCCTAATAAAAGGTTCAACTATTTCCTTTGGGCTTGGCTGGACAACTACTCTCCTACTCAAATGGATTATTTTGATTAACAAATTTATATTAGAACTTTGGAGGTTGGTAACTTTTTTTAACTCTTATTTCAAAGCAATGTCTCTTTCAAAATTTTTTGGGATAAAAGTCTCATTTTTTTTTTCATAAAGTCTAACGTACCCCTTTATCATCAGTCTCTCATAATTCCTGAATCAACGTCAACAAAATTGTGACCAATATCTCTCAAAATATGAAAACCGGTTATTGCTCTAAAATGTATTTTCACTCATATTATATATAACTAAATTTAAAACTTAAATAAATTTTAAATTTCTTAATTTTAAATCTTTCCCAAATTAAAATTATTTCTATCTAAAACTCCTTAATTTTAGGGTTTTTTATATTAAAACTATTTCTCTCAAAATTCCTTAATTTTAGATTCTTTCTAAGATAAGAACTATTTATCTTTCTTTCTCTCTCTCTCTCAATATATATATATATATAATAATAATAATAAAGTAGCTAGATCGCTTGATGATTATTAATTCAACGGTTCTTATGCTAATTTTTCTAAAGACTCCTTTCTCTCATCTAACTCTCTCTCCCTATCTCATAGTAACTGATACAACTCTCTATCCCTAACTTTAAAACTCTTATATCTCCTCTAACTCTCTCTCCCTATCTCATATAATTTGATACCTCACCCAAAACCTCTTTCTCTCCCTTCCTCTCTCTCTACCATTCTCTCTCTATCTCTCACATTGTAAACCCTCACACTCATATCTTTATATAACAAGTAATCATTTCTTTTTAAAATGCTAATATGGTAAAACTCGGGTAAATATATGAAATCGTTTATAATAGGACTTGTAGCAACTATATTTGATGATGAACAAATTTATGTTGTGTAAGTTTGGGTTGATTTTGGAAGGGTTAAAAGTGGATTGGAAATGAAAAACAGGAAAAGGGACAAAACTACCAAAAGGTACCGGTACGTGTATCGGTACGACCGACAGATTCCAGAAATTTTAAGTCGCGATTTGGATCCGATTCCTTCCACTATAAATACATAAAGACATCCCATTTCAACACCTAAAACCCTAGAAAACCTTAGAGAGGAAGAAAAGAACACAAGATAAAAGGGGATTTGCACCTTGGATTGAATCAAAACCCTAGATTTCTTCAAGAACACCAAGGTAGGGGTTTTCTTTCATTCTTGTCCATTGATGTTCGGGCGTATATATATACATGTTTTGACTCTAAAGCTTATATATATGCATGACAAACCTTGATTCTTGATATTCTTTCAAAAATTACCATGTTTTAAACAAAGTTAGAGTAGATAACCATGAAATCTCTTTTCTTGGTATAAAACCCTAGTTTTCAAAAGAAATGATTTTTCCTCTTGATTTTTCCTTTGTTTTTGATTCAAAAACTCTAGTGCTTTATATTGAACAATAAAATTTTATGGTTGATAATCTCTTGGTTATTTTTCTTCGATTTCTTTATAGTAATACTACATGAAAATTTAGGGATTTTGGAATTGGATTGTTATGTGAGAAATTTGTTGGGGATTGTATCTCTTGAGAATGTTGGGATGACCATGGGTGGCCGTTGACCGGGTATCATAGAGTGGGTAGATGTGTTTCTTACTCCGTGTAGATTTGAATTTTTCCTATCACTCGTAGTGGGGTTGGTGCATTGTGAGGACCAAACCACTATTGGTACCAAGGAGAAGGGGTAGTATACTATTCCTCGGTTGGATTCGTCACTGCCATGAGTTGGTATACGCCCTTCCTAAAAGTTGGATATTCTTGCGAGGATTTAGGTGTGTGTGTGTGTGCCATGATATTCTCAATGTGTTTATTCATGCAAATCATGCATCATTCCTAAGATACGAATACAAATTGTGGTTTATGGTTTATTGTACCAAAAACAATTTTTTACAAGAGCTTGTGGAAGTATGAGATTCTACAAGAACTTGTGGGAAATGGATTATAGTTGGAAATGATTTGTTAATTGTAATTTGGCATTATTACTTCATTTAATTTATTGTTATTGTGTAAACTTGAGATCTATTGAAATGTTCATGTTTTCTTTCAAAAATTAATACATGATAATTGCGAAATGAGACCGACTTGCTTTACATGTTTTTTAAACCTTGTTCAAGTTTGGGAGGAATGTTGCTACAGAGCTTAGTGTTCACCCCCTACAAACAATATATTTACAGATTATGTGTTAGAGGAGGAGCTCAGAGTCGATGAACAGGTACATTTGGAAGCTCCGCCAGACAAGCACGTAAAACCCGAGCTGGATGCTTAGGGTTATACTCTCCTAGGTGCTAGACTAGAAAATTCCTTTTGAGACTCGGTGGAGTCTAATATTTTTGTTATTCCGCTGCAAGTTAAATTTGATTCTTTTGGATGTAATTGTCATGGTTGGACATATTCTTTTGGGATGATGTTGTAAATATTAGATATGATGAATGGATTTTTATTTATTGATGGATTATATTAGTTGTTCTCATAATGTAAATGATTTTAAATTGTAATGTCGTCCAAGGTGATTTTTGGGGCGTTACACACGTTTAAATCTCTCTCTCTCACATTCCTTTCTCTCTCTACTATCTCTCAGTTTTTTTCCCGCTCAAGCTTTGAGTAGCATTTTCATTCAAGATATGACTTTAAAATCCCATATCTCACACATCTTTATCTCTTATTCTCTCTCATATACCTATCTAATATGACTCTCTCAGAATTGTTCTTCTATCAGCCTCACCTCTCTTTCACGCTCTACACACCACCACCATAGCGCCATAACCACAGCCACTGCCATACAACCTCCAGGTTTTGTTTTCTGTTCCTCTCTCTTCTTTTTCTCTGCTACTAGAAGCCATGAGCCAACCACCGCCCAATGCCATGTATTATTTTCTAGGTGTATGAAGATGTTTTAGGAAGTTCAAGTTGATTTGTAAAGTTCCCTATGAGGTATAAACCTCACTTCACACAGTCACGCCACACACACATTTCACACATCACAGGCACACACTCTTCCAGCACACACACACGCATACACACGCACACAACAGACACACAATACACATTCTTCACACACACACATTGCCACATCAATTTATGTATTTTGGTTTCTTTGGTTCATTGTTAAAATTTGTGGTTGTTTTTGGGTGTGAATACTTAGATGGAATATAATCTATTTGTGGTTTGTTTTGGGTGTGAATATGTATGATGGAATATATATTTGTTGTTGATTTTGGTTGGCTTAAATTAATATGTATGTGTTTGGTTTTGGTTGGGGTGTCATGGCTCATCTATTTTTTCTGGCACTCCACAGAATGCATAGCTTGAACTCTTTACTATTGAACTTTTCTACCTTTATGTTGAATCTGAAAATTAGGTACCTAAATTCCTCTAGGATTTTCATTGACAATGGTCTTTATATAGATTATTTTTGTAAGGTTTTTTTTTTTNTAATAATAATAAAGTAGCTAGATCGCTTGATGATTATTAATTCAACGGTTCTTATGCTAATTTTTCTAAAGACTCCTTTCTCTCATCTAACTCTCTCTCCCTATCTCATAGTAACTGATACAACTCTCTATCCCTAACTTTAAAACTCTTATATCTCCTCTAACTCTCTCTCCCTATCTCATATAATTTGATACCTCACCCAAAACCTCTTTCTCTCCCTTCCTCTCTCTCTACCATTCTCTCTCTATCTCTCACATTGTAAACCCTCACACTCATATCTTTATATAACAAGTAATCATTTCTTTTTAAAATGCTAATATGGTAAAACTCGGGTAAATATATGAAATCGTTTATAATAGGACTTGTAGCAACTATATTTGATGATGAACAAATTTATGTTGTGTAAGTTTGGGTTGATTTTGGAAGGGTTAAAAGTGGATTGGAAATGAAAAACAGGAAAAGGGACAAAACTACCAAAAGGTACCGGTACGTGTATCGGTACGACCGACAGATTCCAGAAATTTTAAGTCGCGATTTGGATCCGATTCCTTCCACTATAAATACATAAAGACATCCCATTTCAACACCTAAAACCCTAGAAAACCTTAGAGAGGAAGAAAAGAACACAAGATAAAAGGGGATTTGCACCTTGGATTGAATCAAAACCCTAGATTTCTTCAAGAACACCAAGGTAGGGGTTTTCTTTCATTCTTGTCCATTGATGTTAGGGCGTATATATATACATGTTTTGACTCTAAAGCTTATATATATGCATGACAAACCTTGATTCTTGATATTCTTTCAAAAATTACCATGTTTTAAACAAAGTTAGAGTAGATAACCATGAAATCTCTTTTCTTGGTATAAAACCCTAGTTTTCAAAAGAAATGATTTTTCCTCTTGATTTTTCCTTTGTTTTTGATTCAAAAACTCTAGTGCTTTATATTGAACAATAAAATTTTATGGTTGATAATCTCTTGGTTATTTTTCTTCGATTTCTTTATAGTAATACTACATGAAAATTTAGGGATTTTGGAATTGGATTGTTATGTGAGAAATTTGTTGGGGATTGTATCTCTTGAGAATGTTGGGATGACCATGGGTGGCCGTTGACCGGGTATCATAGAGTGGGTAGATGTGTTTCTTACTCCGTGTAGATTTGAATTTTTCCTATCACTCGTAGTGGGGTTGGTGCATTGTGAGGACCAAACCACTATTGGTACCAAGGAGAAGGGGTAGTATACTATTCCTCGGTTGGATTCGTCACTGCCATGAGTTGGTATACGCCCTTCCTAAAAGTTGGATATTCTTGCGAGGATTTAGGTGTGTGTGTGTGTGCCATGATATTCTCAATGTGTTTATTCATGCAAATCATGCATCATTCCTAAGATACGAATACAAATTGTGGTTTATGGTTTATTGTACCAAAAACAATTTTTTACAAGAGCTTGTGGAAGTATGAGATTCTACAAGAACTTGTGGGAAATGGATTATAGTTGGAAATGATTTGTTAATTGTAATTTGGCATTATTACTTCATTTAATTTATTGTTATTGTGTAAACTTGAGATCTATTGAAATGTTCATGTTTTCTTTCAAAAATTAATACATGATAATTGCGAAATGAGACCGACTTGCTTTACATGTTTTTTAAACCTTGTTCAAGTTTGGGAGGAATGTTGCTACAGAGCTTAGTGTTCACCCCCTACAAACAATATATTTACAGATTATGTGTTAGAGGAGGAGCTCAGAGTCGATGAACAGGTACATTTGGAAGCTCCGCCAGACAAGCACGTAAAACCCGAGCTGGATGCTTAGGGTTATACTCTCCTAGGTGCTAGACTAGAAAATTCCTTTTGAGACTCGGTGGAGTCTAATATTTTTGTTATTCCGCTGCAAGTTAAATTTGATTCTTTTGGATGTAATTGTCATGGTTGGACATATTCTTTTGGGATGATGTTGTAAATATTAGATATGATGAATGGATTTTTATTTATTGATGGATTATATTAGTTGTTCTCATAATGTAAATGATTTTAAATTGTAATGTCGTCCAAGGTGATTTTTGGGGCGTTACACACGTTTAAATCTCTCTCTCTCACATTCCTTTCTCTCTCTACTATCTCTCAGTTTTTTTCCCGCTCAAGCTTTGAGTAGCATTTTCATTCAAGATATGACTTTAAAATCCCATATCTCACACATCTTTATCTCTTATTCTCTCTCATATACCTATCTAATATGACTCTCTCAGAATTGTTCTTCTATCAGCCTCACCTCTCTTTCACGCTCTACACACCACCACCATAGCGCCATAACCACAGCCACTGCCATACAACCTCCAGGTTTTGTTTTCTGTTCCTCTCTCTTCTTTTTCTCTGCTACTAGAAGCCATGAGCCAACCACCGCCCAATGCCATGTATTATTTTCTAGGTGTATGAAGATGTTTTAGGAAGTTCAAGTTGATTTGTAAAGTTCCCTATGAGGTATAAACCTCACTTCACACAGTCACGCCACACACACATTTCACACATCACAGGCACACACTCTTCCAGCACACACACACGCATACACACGCACACAACAGACACAATACACATTCTTCACACACACACATTGCCACATCAATTTATGTATTTTGGTTTCTTTGGTTCATTGTTAAAATTTGTGGTTGTTTTTGGGTGTGAATACTTAGATGGAATATAATCTATTTGTGGTTTGTTTTGGGTGTGAATATGTATGATGGAATATATATTTGTTGTTGATTTTGGTTGGCTTAAATTAATATGTATGTGTTTGGTTTTGGTTGGGGTGTCATGGCTCATCTATTTTTTCTGGCACTCCACAGAATGCATAGCTTGAACTCTTTACTATTGAACTTTTCTACCTTTATGTTGAATCTGAAAATTAGGTACCTAAATTTCTCTAGGATTTTCATTGACAATGGTCTTTATATAGATTATTTTTGTAAGGTTTTTTTTTTAAAGTTTGCTCAATTTATTTTATTTTGTTTTATGGATTTTCATTCTTCTAGTATAAGTGGGTATGAGTGTGGTGGGAGAGGGATTGTATGAGTGTAGAATTTGATATTTATGTTATTGGGTTATGAGGTGTTTTCATCCNATTATTAATCCAACGGTTCTTATGCTAATTTTTCTAAAGACTCCTTTCTCTCATCTAACTCTCTCTCCCTATCTCATAGTAACTGATACAACTCTCTATCCCTAACTTTAAAACTCTTATATCTCCTCTAACTCTCTCTCCCTATCTCATATAATTTGATACCTCACCCAAAACCTCTTTCTCTCCCTTCCTCTCTCTCTACCATTCTCTCTCTATCTCTCACATTGTAAACCCTCACACTCATATCTTTATATAACAAGTAATCATTTCTTTTTAAAATGCTAATATGGTAAAACTCGGGTAAATATATGAAATCGTTTATAATAGGACTTGTAGCAACTATATTTGATGATGAACAAATTTATGTTGTGTAAGTTTGGGTTGATTTTGGAAGGGTTAAAAGTGGATTGGAAATGAAAAACAGGAAAAGGGACAAAACTACCAAAAGGTACCGGTACGTGTATCGGTACGACCGACAGATTCCAGAAATTTTAAGTCGCGATTTGGATCCGATTCCTTCCACTATAAATACATAAAGACATCCCATTTCAACACCTAAAACCCTAGAAAACCTTAGAGAGGAAGAAAAGAACACAAGATAAAAGGGGATTTGCACCTTGGATTGAATCAAAACCCTAGATTTCTTCAAGAACACCAAGGTAGGGGTTTTCTTTCATTCTTGTCCATTGATGTTCGGGCGTATATATATACATGTTTTGACTCTAAAGCTTATATATATGCATGACAAACCTTGATTCTTGATATTCTTTCAAAAATTACCATGTTTTAAACAAAGTTAGAGTAGATAACCATGAAATCTCTTTTCTTGGTATAAAACCCTAGTTTTCAAAAGAAATGATTTTTCCTCTTGATTTTTCCTTTGTTTTTGATTCAAAAACTCTAGTGCTTTATATTGAACAATAAAATTTTATGGTTGATAATCTCTTGGTTATTTTTCTTCGATTTCTTTATAGTAATACTACATGAAAATTTAGGGATTTTGGAATTGGATTGTTATGTGAGAAATTTGTTGGGGATTGTATCTCTTGAGAATGTTGGGATGACCATGGGTGGCCGTTGACCGGGTATCATAGAGTGGGTAGATGTGTTTCTTACTCCGTGTAGATTTGAATTTTTCCTATCACTCGTAGTGGGGTTGGTGCATTGTGAGGACCAAACCACTATTGGTACCAAGGAGAAGGGGTAGTATACTATTCCTCGGTTGGATTCGTCACTGCCATGAGTTGGTATACGCCCTTCCTAAAAGTTGGATATTCTTGCGAGGATTTAGGTGTGTGTGTGTGTGCCATGATATTCTCAATGTGTTTATTCATGCAAATCATGCATCATTCCTAAGATACGAATACAAATTGTGGTTTATGGTTTATTGTACCAAAAACAATTTTTTACAAGAGCTTGTGGAAGTATGAGATTCTACAAGAACTTGTGGGAAATGGATTATAGTTGGAAATGATTTGTTAATTGTAATTTGGCATTATTACTTCATTTAATTTATTGTTATTGTGTAAACTTGAGATCTATTGAAATGTTCATGTTTTCTTTCAAAAATTAATACATGATAATTGCGAAATGAGACCGACTTGCTTTACATGTTTTTTAAACCTTGTTCAAGTTTGGGAGGAATGTTGCTACAGAGCTTAGTGTTCACCCCCTACAAACAATATATTTACAGATTATGTGTTAGAGGAGGAGCTCAGAGTCGATGAACAGGTACATTTGGAAGCTCCGCCAGACAAGCACGTAAAACCCGAGCTGGATGCTTAGGGTTATACTCTCCTAGGTGCTAGACTAGAAAATTCCTTTTGAGACTCGGTGGAGTCTAATATTTTTGTTATTCCGCTGCAAGTTAAATTTGATTCTTTTGGATGTAATTGTCATGGTTGGACATATTCTTTTGGGATGATGTTGTAAATATTAGATATGATGAATGGATTTTTATTTATTGATGGATTATATTAGTTGTTCTCATAATGTAAATGATTTTAAATTGTAATGTCGTCCAAGGTGATTTTTGGGGCGTTACACACGTTTAAATCTCTCTCTCTCACATTCCTTTCTCTCTCTACTATCTCTCAGTTTTTTTCCCGCTCAAGCTTTGAGTAGCATTTTCATTCAAGATATGACTTTAAAATCCCATATCTCACACATCTTTATCTCTTATTCTCTCTCATATACCTATCTAATATGACTCTCTCAGAATTGTTCTTCTATCAGCCTCACCTCTCTTTCACGCTCTACACACCACCACCATAGCGCCATAACCACAGCCACTGCCATACAACCTCCAGGTTTTGTTTTCTGTTCCTCTCTCTTCTTTTTCTCTGCTACTAGAAGCCATGAGCCAACCACCGCCCAATGCCATGTATTATTTTCTAGGTGTATGAAGATGTTTTAGGAAGTTCAAGTTGATTTGTAAAGTTCCCTATGAGGTATAAACCTCACTTCACACAGTCACGCCACACACACATTTCACACATCACAGGCACACACTCTTCCAGCACACACACACGCATACACACGCACACAACAGACACAATACACATTCTTCACACACACACATTGCCACATCAATTTATGTATTTTGGTTTCTTTGGTTCATTGTTAAAATTTGTGGTTGTTTTTGGGTGTGAATACTTAGATGGAATATAATCTATTTGTGGTTTGTTTTGGGTGTGAATATGTATGATGGAATATATATTTGTTGTTGATTTTGGTTGGCTTAAATTAATATGTATGTGTTTGGTTTTGGTTGGGGTGTCATGGCTCATCTATTTTTTCTGGCACTCCACAGAATGCATAGCTTGAACTCTTTACTATTGAACTTTTCTACCTTTATGTTGAATCTGAAAATTAGGTACCTAAATTTCTCTAGGATTTTCATTGACAATGGTCTTTATATAGATTATTTTTGTAAGGTTTTTTTTTTAAAGTTTGCTCAATTTATTTTATTTTGTTTTATGGATTTTCATTCTTCTAGTATAAGTGGGTATGAGTGTGGTGGGAGAGGGATTGTATGAGTGTAGAATTTGATATTTATGTTATTGGGTTATGAGGTGTTTTCATCCTTCTTGCAGATTCAACAGACAACTGATATTGATTATGTTTTATCCATTTGTGATATTTTATGAGTTTTGTTACATATGGTTGGTGGTGTGAGTGTGGGTGGGCAATGATTGTGTGGTGTGGAATTTGATATTTTTTTTATTGCCTTTTCAGGATTGTGTGGGCGGGTTTTTCATTCTAGAAGTTTAACTAGACAAGAATTACGAGGTAATTTGAAGATTTCTAATAGTACTTTTTAATTAGATTATAATTTATTACTATTTTATCTTAAAAGCTTGAATTATTGTATTTCTAACAATAACAGATGTTAATTATAAGGGTTTGTCGGTAACCGAAAAAGGAAATGTGTGTGGGTATATTTTTGTGTATACATGTGGGAGATTGAACATTTGGTGATTGAATTTATAATTATATTTCCGCTGGGTTTAAATGATGAATAGTGGTGCTAAATTCATGAGTGTTATAAATGAGCAAGATTTGGTTTTTTTTTTTTTAAGTTTGTTCAATTTATTTTATTTTATTTTGTGGGTTTGCATTCTTCTCCTATATGTGGGTACAAGTGTGGTGGGAGAGGGATTGTTTGAGTGTAGAATTTGATATTTATCTTATTAGTTTATGAGGGGCTTTCATCCTTCTTGCAGATTCAACAAACAATTGGTATTAATTATGTTTTATCCAATTGTCATATTTTTTGAGTTTTTCTATATATGGTTGGCGGTGTGGGTGTAGGTGGATGATGATTGTGTGGTGTAAAATTTGATATTTGTTTACTGCCTTTTTCAGGATTGTGTGGGCGAGTTTTCATCATTCTAAAAGTTTAACTAGACAATAATTATGAGGTATTTTGATGATTTAGTAATTGAATTTATAATTAAGGTTTGTTATTAGGTTGAAAGATGACAATGACAATAAATTACATGTGATGTTATTTTGAGGTATTTGCATATTTGATGTTGTTTTGAGGAGTTTTTGTACATTTTTATAATAGTTCTATTAATATGGAGGATATGATCGATGGTATATTTCAGGTCACTTTAAAAGAAAAAATGGTATGAATGTTTTCGAACCATTCTTTCTAAATATGGGTAATTGTTTGCAATTTTTTTATCTTACATTGTGCGTTCAAGCACGGGTAATGACTAGTATATAGTAAAGTAGCTAGATTGTCTGTCTAGAATTTTTTGCGGCTCAGATCATTTGAGGAGATTATTGATCCGACGTTCTTAATGCAAAATTTTTCCCCCAATTTTTTGAACAAAACTTTCATTCATTGCACAATTCTAAGACTCATATCCCTCTTTCTCTATCTCATATTATCTGATGCTCATGCGGCTCACACATCTCTCTTAGTTAGCTCTCTCTCCCTCTCACATACTATGATGCTCAGTATAAAAATTAATCGCTAACATATTTATTAGGTCATTAATTATGATTCTATATAATTAAGGATTATTTTTAGAAATTTCAAATAAAAAAATGGACCATAAATATAGATTTGTTTGCGTGAAAACAAGGCGAATGACTATAATATAGGACATATTTTGTATTAAAAAAAACTATAATATTCGAATAGTATAATAAGCGAATAATATGTATGTAATTTGTGATATGTCTATATAAACTTCTCTATCAGTCAGCTCTCTCTCCCTTTCACATACTGTGATGATCAGTANAAAAACTCTAGTGCTTTATATTGAACAATAAAATTTTATGGTTGATAATCTCTTGGTTATTTTTCTTCGATTTCTTTATAGTAATACTACATGAAAATTTAGGGATTTTGGAATTGGATTGTTATGTGAGAAATTTGTTGGGGATTGTATCTCTTGAGAATGTTGGGATGACCATGGGTGGCCGTTGACCGGGTATCATAGAGTGGGTAGATGTGTTTCTTACTCCGTGTAGATTTGAATTTTTCCTATCACTCGTAGTGGGGTTGGTGCATTGTGAGGACCAAACCACTATTGGTACCAAGGAGAAGGGGTAGTATACTATTCCTCGGTTGGATTCGTCACTGCCATGAGTTGGTATACGCCCTTCCTAAAAGTTGGATATTCTTGCGAGGATTTAGGTGTGTGTGTGTGTGCCATGATATTCTCAATGTGTTTATTCATGCAAATCATGCATCATTCCTAAGATACGAATACAAATTGTGGTTTATGGTTTATTGTACCAAAAACAATTTTTTACAAGAGCTTGTGGAAGTATGAGATTCTACAAGAACTTGTGGGAAATGGATTATAGTTGGAAATGATTTGTTAATTGTAATTTGGCATTATTACTTCATTTAATTTATTGTTATTGTGTAAACTTGAGATCTATTGAAATGTTCATGTTTTCTTTCAAAAATTAATACATGATAATTGCGAAATGAGACCGACTTGCTTTACATGTTTTTTAAACCTTGTTCAAGTTTGGGAGGAATGTTGCTACAGAGCTTAGTGTTCACCCCCTACAAACAATATATTTACAGATTATGTGTTAGAGGAGGAGCTCAGAGTCGATGAACAGGTACATTTGGAAGCTCCGCCAGACAAGCACGTAAAACCCGAGCTGGATGCTTAGGGTTATACTCTCCTAGGTGCTAGACTAGAAAATTCCTTTTGAGACTCGGTGGAGTCTAATATTTTTGTTATTCCGCTGCAAGTTAAATTTGATTCTTTTGGATGTAATTGTCATGGTTGGACATATTCTTTTGGGATGATGTTGTAAATATTAGATATGATGAATGGATTTTTATTTATTGATGGATTATATTAGTTGTTCTCATAATGTAAATGATTTTAAATTGTAATGTCGTCCAAGGTGATTTTTGGGGCGTTACACACGTTTAAATCTCTCTCTCTCACATTCCTTTCTCTCTCTACTATCTCTCAGTTTTTTTCCCGCTCAAGCTTTGAGTAGCATTTTCATTCAAGATATGACTTTAAAATCCCATATCTCACACATCTTTATCTCTTATTCTCTCTCATATACCTATCTAATATGACTCTCTCAGAATTGTTCTTCTATCAGCCTCACCTCTCTTTCACGCTCTACACACCACCACCATAGCGCCATAACCACAGCCACTGCCATACAACCTCCAGGTTTTGTTTTCTGTTCCTCTCTCTTCTTTTTCTCTGCTACTAGAAGCCATGAGCCAACCACCGCCCAATGCCATGTATTATTTTCTAGGTGTATGAAGATGTTTTAGGAAGTTCAAGTTGATTTGTAAAGTTCCCTATGAGGTATAAACCTCACTTCACACAGTCACGCCACACACACATTTCACACATCACAGGCACACACTCTTCCAGCACACACACACGCATACACACGCACACAACAGACACAATACACATTCTTCACACACACACATTGCCACATCAATTTATGTATTTTGGTTTCTTTGGTTCATTGTTAAAATTTGTGGCTGTTTTTTGGTGTGAATACTTAGATGGAATATAATCTATTTGTGGTTTGTTTTGGGTGTGAATATGTATGATGGAATATATATTTGTTGTTGATTTTGGTTGGCTTAAATTAATATGTATGTGTTTGGTTTTGGTTGGGGTGTCATGGCTCATCTATTTTTTCTGGCACTCCACAGAATGCATAGCTTGAACTCTTTACTATTGAACTTTTCTACCTTTATGTTGAATCTGAAAATTAGGTACCTAAATTTCTCTAGGATTTTCATTGACAATGGTCTTTATATAGATTATTTTTGTAAGGTTTTTTTTTTAAAGTTTGCTCAATTTATTTTATTTTGTTTTATGGATTTTCATTCTTCTAGTATAAGTGGGTATGAGTGTGGTGGGAGAGGGATTGTATGAGTGTAGAATTTGATATTTATGTTATTGGGTTATGAGGTGTTTTCATCCTTCTTGCAGATTCAACAGACAACTGATATTGATTATGTTTTATCCATTTGTGATATTTTATGAGTTTTGTTACATATGGTTGGTGGTGTGAGTGTGGGTGGGCAATGATTGTGTGGTGTGGAATTTGATATTTTTTTTATTGCCTTTTCAGGATTGTGTGGGCGGGTTTTTCATTCTAGAAGTTTAACTAGACAAGAATTACGAGGTAATTTGAAGATTTCTAATAGTACTTTTTAATTAGATTATAATTTATTACTATTTTATCTTAAAAGCTTGAATTATTGTATTTCTAACAATAACAGATGTTAATTATAAGGGTTTGTCGGTAACCGAAAAAGGAAATGTGTGTGGGTATATTTTTGTGTATACATGTGGGAGATTGAACATTTGGTGATTGAATTTATAATTATATTTCCGCTGGGTTTAAATGATGAATAGTGGTGCTAAATTCATGAGTGTTATAAATGAGCAAGATTTGGTTTTTTTTTTTTTAAGTTTGTTCAATTTATTTTATTTTATTTTGTGGGTTTGCATTCTTCTCCTATATGTGGGTACAAGTGTGGTGGGAGAGGGATTGTTTGAGTGTAGAATTTGATATTTATCTTATTAGTTTATGAGGGGCTTTCATCCTTCTTGCAGATTCAACAAACAATTGGTATTAATTATGTTTTATCCAATTGTCATATTTTTTGAGTTTTTCTATATATGGTTGGCGGTGTGGGTGTAGGTGGATGATGATTGTGTGGTGTAAAATTTGATATTTGTTTACTGCCTTTTTCAGGATTGTGTGGGCGAGTTTTCATCATTCTAAAAGTTTAACTAGACAATAATTATGAGGTATTTTGATGATTTAGTAATTGAATTTATAATTAAGGTTTGTTATTAGGTTGAAAGATGACAATGACAATAAATTACATGTGATGTTATTTTGAGGTATTTGCATATTTGATGTTGTTTTGAGGAGTTTTTGTACATTTTTATAATAGTTCTATTAATATGGAGGATATGATCGATGGTATATTTCAGGTCACTTTAAAAGAAAAAATGGTATGAATGTTTTCGAACCATTCTTTCTAAATATGGGTAATTGTTTGCAATTTTTTTATCTTACATTGTGCGTTCAAGCACGGGTAATGACTAGTATATAGTAAAGTAGCTAGATTGTCTGTCTAGAATTTTTTGCGGTTCAGATCATTTGAGGAGATTATTGATCCGACGTTCTTAATGCAAAATTTTTCCCCCAATTTTTTGAACAAAACTTTCATTCATTGCACAATTCTAAGACTCATATCCCTCTTTCTCTATCTCATATTATCTGATGCTCATGCGGCTCACACATCTCTCTTAGTTAGCTCTCTCTCCCTCTCACATACTATGATGCTCAGTATAAAAATTAATCGCTAACATATTTATTAGGTCATTAATTATGATTCTATATAATTAAGGATTATTTTTAGAAATTTCAAATAAAAAAATGGACCATAAATATAGATTTGTTTGCGTGAAAACAAGGCGAATGACTATAATATAGGACATATTTTGTATTAAAAAAAACTATAATATTCGAATAGTATAATAAGCGAATAATATGTATGTAATTTGTGATATGTCTATATAAACTTCTCTATCAATCAGCTCTCTCTCCCTTTCACATACTGTGATGATCAGTATACAAATTAATTGCTAACACATTAATTAGGTTATTAATTATGATTCTATCTAATTAAGGATTATTTTTAGAAATTTTTAATAAATAAATGGGCCTTAAATACAAATTCTTTGTGTGAAAATGACTTGAATGACTATAATATATGCCATATTTTGTATTGAAAAAAAATACTGTAATATTCAAATGGGTATAATAAGCGAATAATATATATGTAATTTGTGATATATCTATATAATAAGAGAGCTAGCATTGTTTATCTTGAGCTTTTGGCGGCTTAGATTATTTTAAGATTATTGATCAAACGATCGAAACTCCTCCTTCAAATTTTTCTCCGGCAAAAAAATTACAAGAATCCTTTCATTTTACTTAATTATCGGTTTAAAGTAATTATGATTAGAATTCAAATTGAGTTGAATTTGATTGTCGAGTATAAAGCATATATTCTTACTTAAACTTAATTTTTTTAAAATTTTATGAGTATTCAAATTGAAGTCAAATTGAAATTGATTATAAAAATAAGGGTAAACCACATAAATGGCCCCTGAATTTTACTGTTTGTTTTAAATTGCAGCCTGAACTTTCATTTTTTTTTTATTTTACCCCTTGATCTATTTAAATCATTTTAATCAACACCTTCCGTTNTGTGTTTATTCATGCAAATCATGCATCATTCCTAAGATACGAATACAAATTGTGGTTTATGGTTTATTGTACCAAAAACAATTTTTTACAAGAGCTTGTGGAAGTATGAGATTCTACAAGAACTTGTGGGAAATGGATTATAGTTGGAAATGATTTGTTAATTGTAATTTGGCATTATTACTTCATTTAATTTATTGTTATTGTGTAAACTTGAGATCTATTGAAATGTTCATGTTTTCTTTCAAAAATTAATACATGATAATTGCGAAATGAGACCGACTTGCTTTACATGTTTTTTAAACCTTGTTCAAGTTTGGGAGGAATGTTGCTACAGAGCTTAGTGTTCACCCCCTACAAACAATATATTTACAGATTATGTGTTAGAGGAGGAGCTCAGAGTCGATGAACAGGTACATTTGGAAGCTCCGCCAGACAAGCACGTAAAACCCGAGCTGGATGCTTAGGGTTATACTCTCCTAGGTGCTAGACTAGAAAATTCCTTTTGAGACTCGGTGGAGTCTAATATTTTTGTTATTCCGCTGCAAGTTAAATTTGATTCTTTTGGATGTAATTGTCATGGTTGGACATATTCTTTTGGGATGATGTTGTAAATATTAGATATGATGAATGGATTTTTATTTATTGATGGATTATATTAGTTGTTCTCATAATGTAAATGATTTTAAATTGTAAGGTCATCCAAGGTGGTTTTTGGGGCGTTACACACGTTTAAATCTCTCTCTCTCACATTCCTTTCTCTCTCTANTGTCGTCCAAGGTGATTTTTGGGGCGTTACACACGTTTAAATCTCTCTCTCTCACATTCCTTTCTCTCTCTACTATCTCTCAGTTTTTTTCCCGCTCAAGCTTTGAGTAGCATTTTCATTCAAGATATGACTTTAAAATCCCATATCTCACACATCTTTATCTCTTATTCTCTCTCATATACCTATCTAATATGACTCTCTCAGAATTGTTCTTCTATCAGCCTCACCTCTCTTTCACGCTCTACACACCACCACCATAGCGCCATAACCACAGCCACTGCCATACAACCTCCAGGTTTTGTTTTCTGTTCCTCTCTCTTCTTTTTCTCTGCTACTAGAAGCCATGAGCCAACCACCGCCCAATGCCATGTATTATTTTCTAGGTGTATGAAGATGTTTTAGGAAGTTCAAGTTGATTTGTAAAGTTCCCTATGAGGTATAAACCTCACTTCACACAGTCACGCCACACACACATTTCACACATCACAGGCACACACTCTTCCAGCACACACACACGCATACACACGCACACAACAGACACACAATACACATTCTTCACACACACACATTGCCACATCAATTTATGTATTTTGGTTTCTTTGGTTCATTGTTAAAATTTGTGGTTGTTTTTGGGTGTGAATACTTAGATGGAATATAATCTATTTGTGGTTTGTTTTGGGTGTGAATATGTATGATGGAATATATATTTGTTGTTGATTTTGGTTGGCTTAAATTAATATGTATGTGTTTGGTTTTGGTTGGGGTGTCATGGCTCATCTATTTTTTCTGGCACTCCACAGAATGCATAGCTTGAACTCTTTACTATTGAACTTTTCTACCTTTATGTTGAATCTGAAAATTAGGTACCTAAATTCCTCTAGGATTTTCATTGACAATGGTCTTTATATAGATTATTTTTGTAAGGTTTTTTTTTTTTAAGTTTGCTCAATTTATTTTATTTTGTTTTATGGATTTTCATTCTTCTAGTATAAGTGGGTATGAGTGTGGTGGGAGAGGGATTGTATGAGTGTAGAATTTGATATTTATGTTATTGGGTTATGAGGTGTTTTCATCCTTCTTGCAGATTCAACAGACAACTGATATTGATTATGTTTTATCCATTTGTGATATTTTATGAGTTTTGTTACATATGGTTGGTGGTGTGAGTGTGGGTGGGCAATGATTGTGTGGTGTGGAATTTGATATTTTTTTTATTGCCTTTTCAGGATTGTGTGGGCGGGTTTTTCATTCTAGAAGTTTAACTAGACAAGAATTACGAGGTAATTTGAAGATTTCTAATAGTACTTTTTAATTAGATTATAATTTATTACTATTTTATCTTAAAAGCTTGAATTATTGTATTTCTAACAATAACAGATGTTAATTATAAGGGTTTGTCGGTAACCGAAAAAGGAAATGTGTGTGGGTATATTTTTGTGTATACATGTGGGAGATTGAACATTTGGTGATTGAATTTATAATTATATTTCCGCTGGGTTTAAATGATGAATAGTGGTGCTAAATTCATGAGTGTTATAAATGAGCAAGATTTGGTTTTTTTTTTTTTAAGTTTGTTCAATTTATTTTATTTTATTTTGTGGGTTTGCATTCTTCTCCTATATGTGGGTACAAGTGTGGTGGGAGAGGGATTGTTTGAGTGTAGAATTTGATATTTATCTTATTAGTTTATGAGGGGCTTTCATCCTTCTTGCAGATTCAACAAACAATTGGTATTAATTATGTTTTATCCAATTGTCATATTTTTTGAGTTTTTCTATATATGGTTGGCGGTGTGGGTGTAGGTGGATGATGATTGTGTGGTGTAAAATTTGATATTTGTTTACTGCCTTTTTCAGGATTGTGTGGGCGAGTTTTCATCATTCTAAAAGTTTAACTAGACAATAATTATGAGGTATTTTGATGATTTAGTAATTGAATTTATAATTAAGGTTTGTTATTAGGTTGAAAGATGACAATGACAATAAATTACATGTGATGTTATTTTGAGGTATTTGCATATTTGATGTTGTTTTGAGGAGTTTTTGTACATTTTTATAATAGTTCTATTAATATGGAGGATATGATCGATGGTATATTTCAGGTCACTTTAAAAGAAAAAATGGTATGAATGTTTTCGAACCATTCTTTCTAAATATGGGTAATTGTTTGCAATTTTTTTATCTTACATTGTGCGTTCAAGCACGGGTAATGACTAGTATATAGTAAAGTAGCTAGATTGTCTGTCTAGAATTTTTTGCGGTTCAGATCATTTGAGGAGATTATTGATCCGACGTTCTTAATGCAAAATTTTTCCCCCAATTTTTTGAACAAAACTTTCATTCATTGCACAATTCTAAGACTCATATCCCTCTTTCTCTATCTCATATTATCTGATGCTCATGCGGCTCACACATCTCTCTTAGTTAGCTCTCTCTCCCTCTCACATACTATGATGCTCAGTATAAAAATTAATCGCTAACATATTTATTAGGTCATTAATTATGATTCTATATAATTAAGGATTATTTTTAGAAATTTCAAATAAAAAAATGGACCATAAATATAGATTTGTTTGCGTGAAAACAAGGCGAATGACTATAATATAGGACATATTTTGTATTAAAAAAAACTATAATATTCGAATAGTATAATAAGCGAATAATATGTATGTAATTTGTGATATGTCTATATAAACTTCTCTATCAATCAGCTCTCTCTCCCTTTCACATACTGTGATGATCAGTATACAAATTAATTGCTAACACATTAATTAGGTTATTAATTATGATTCTATCTAATTAAGGATTATTTTTAGAAATTTTTAATAAATAAATGGGCCTTAAATACAAATTCTTTGTGTGAAAATGACTTGAATGACTATAATATATGCCATATTTTGTATTGAAAAAAAATACTGTAATATTCAAATGGGTATAATAAGCGAATAATATATATGTAATTTGTGATATATCTATATAATAAGAGAGCTAGCATTGTTTATCTTGAGCTTTTGGCGGCTTAGATTATTTTAAGATTATTGATCAAACGATCGAAACTCCTCCTTCAAATTTTTCTCCGGCAAAAAAATTACAAGAATCCTTTCATTTTACTTAATTATCGGTTTAAAGTAATTATGATTAGAATTCAAATTGAGTTGAATTTGATTGTCGAGTATAAAGTATATATTCTTACTTAAACTTAATTTTTTTAAAATTTTATGAGTATTCAAATTGAAGTCAAATTGAAATTGATTATAAAAATAAGGGTAAACCACATAAATGGCCCTTGAATTTTACTGTTTGTTTTAAATTTCAGCCTGAACTTTCATTTTTTTTTATTTTACCCCTTGATCTATTTAAATCATTTTAATCAACACCTTCCGTTAGATTTCAGCATTAAATAGGGATAAAACCCTAACGGCAATTGCAGATGACATATAATGAAGGATAGTTTCGGCATTTCACCTATTAAGGGTTTAGGCGCCAAAATTCCCTCGCTTCAGCTCCTGATGCTCTATTTTATTCGGACCATGCTCTGTTTTGTCCAATTGGGAGAGAGAGAGAACCAAGCCATAGATGTTTGCTGCCACTATGGGAGAAGAGTAGTGCTGAAGATGTCCTGGACTAATATTAATCCAGGTAGGAGGTTCTTCTCGTGCTACATGTCCATGGTAAGTTTCTAACATATACAGCCTGGACTGAAAACCAAGCCATGGATGTTTACTTCCACTAATGTTTTTCTCTTGTAGGTAATTTACAGATTCTAACATATCTAATATGCTTCATGTACTTGTAGAATGGGGGTTGCGGGTTCTTCGATTGGTATGACCCATCTATGTGTCCTCGTGCACAGCAGATAATCCCAAGATTTATAAAAACAAGTTTCAGTTGCAAAGAAACAAGCTAGCAAGCAAAAAAGAAGAGAGTGTTTCATGTGGGTTGCATTGCTAATTTCATGATTGGTAGTGTGGACATTATGCAACAATGGATCTGGTGGAGAAACATCAACAAGCTTAGACAGTCAACTTGAACCGACTGTAAAATTTGATTTAGAGAAATTGCATGAGAAAGTGATGAATGTGAAAAAAATGTAGTTGTAATGGGAATGGCAATATGAATTGCTTGTATTGTATTGATGGTTTGTTAAGTTAGTAAAGATGTAAAGATGTAATGTTAATTAGTGATGGAAAGATGTAGTTAGTGTATTTGTTAGAGTTTCTTATTAGTGATCATCTACCATATGTTTATTATTAGTAATGGATAAATGTTGCCTGATATGCTTCAGATAAATCAGTGCCTTCAAATAGAAGACAAAAAATCATTCTACAGACAAAAATATGATACTTGAGACAAAAAGCTTTGCTTCATAATAAGAGATTCATCTATACAAAGCACAACACTTGAGCAGTTGTTACAAGGTGGCTTGCACTTAGCTAATACAAAACAAAGTCCAAAACAAAAAACAACAAATTCCAGGAACCCAAAAACAAAGAACACCCATTTGGATAGTTTTGCACATCCTTCTAAGTTATGTCCACTTTCTTCTTTGTCCATCCTACAAAATACTCAGCCACCAGTCAAGCTATTGAGTTGATTGCCCACCATCCTTTTTCNTACTATCTCTCAGTTTTTTTCCCGCTCAAGCTTTGAGTAGCATTTTCATTCAAGATATGACTTTAAAATCCCATATCTCACACATCTTTATCTCTTATTCTCTCTCATATACCTATCTAATATGACTCTCTCAGAATTGTTCTTCTATCAGCCTCACCTCTCTTTCACGCTCTACACACCACCACCATAGCGCCATAACCACAGCCACTGCCATACAACCTCCAGGTTTTGTTTTCTGTTCCTCTCTCTTCTTTTTCTCTGCTACTAGAAGCCATGAGCCAACCACCGCCCAATGCCATGTATTATTTTCTAGGTGTATGAAGATGTTTTAGGAAGTTCAAGTTGATTTGTAAAGTTCCCTATGAGGTATAAACCTCACTTCACACAGTCACGCCACACACACACTNTTTTCTCATTGCTTCAGCTTTCTTTTGTAGTGATAAGCGTGTTACAACCCTCTAACCCTCTGATGAGGGTCGCCTGCCCTCATTGGAATGATGAGATTGCAGAGGTTGTGACATCCCTAGCCTCACAAAAAAACAACCATGAGCTGCTGAATGTGACCAAGCTAAATTTGTGCTTGNGCCTGCCCTCATTGGAATGATGAGATTGCAGAGGTTGTGACATCCCTGGCCTCACAAAAAAACAACCATGAGCTGCTGAATGTGACCAAGCTAAATTTGTGCTTGATGGCTGTGATTGAATTGGGATTGAGCTTGATGGCTGTGATTGAATTTGGACTGAGCTTGATGGATGTGATTGAATTGGGACTAAGCTTGATGTCTGTGATTGAATTGGGAATGAGCTTGATGGGTCATTGGATTTAAATCTTTTTATCTACATTGAAATATAACATTTGAGTATGAAGGCAAACATGATCATAACAAATAACTAAGAATCATAAGTAGTAGACACTCACAGGCAATTTAGGTCTTCTGCCACTTGTAGCATTAGTTGAAACAATTTTTTCCACCCTTGGGACTGTCCTTGGTAGACTGTTTGGCCCTTTGCAACTTCTTTGGTTGTGGCCAAAGTTACCACATTTGCTACATGTCATCGTCACTCTTTTACTACCCAATTTCCCAGCTTTAGGATGGTCATCAAATTCTCTTCTTCTTGCTTTCTTTAGTCTCCTTGGTTGTACATGAGCTATAGGTGGATCTAGGGGCATTTTTCCTATTGGAGGCCACAAATCACTTCTATTGATATGATGCAATACATGGTCATATGTCTTTAAGTACATCTCTTTCTTGAAACAATCATGAACAAACAAGTAAGGGTCTCTGCCACGATAGTGAATTGCTGACACAACATCAGCACATTGAATTCCACTAAGGTCCCATTTCCTTCAACTACATCTTCTATCTCTTATGTTTATGACAAACTGAGCCCCATCAAAACATAAAACTTGAAAACTATGCAAACCATTAAACCTGGGCTTGCAAGTCATGGACTCTTTAATTTTTTTCTCTAACTTCTTTCTAACCATTGGACAGTTAGGACCAGACAACGTAGGCATTATATCTCTCCTTCTCTGTATTCTTTCCATCAACAAGTTTCTAATAGTCTCAAGCAGTGTGATTATTGTCTTATCTCTAGCCTCTAAAACAAACTTATTGAAGGATTCACAATGGTTGTTCAAAAGGAGAGTAGACTTAGGAATGGTGGAGGAGTGAGGTAAACTCCAATGAAAGGGTTGTATAGATGTGACCAACCAGTCAAAAGCACTAGGATTCTCCTTTTTCACTTCATCCATTGCCTTCATAAAGTACTCCACATTGGTAGCCTTAGCACAATCACACATCAACTCTTTCAACTTCTTTCCTCGATGCTCTTTTTTTAAATTATTATAAAGATGTCTATGACAATACCTGTGTTCACAATTTGGTAGCAGTGACTCCATGGCATTACGAATTCCCTAATACATGACACAACATTCAGTGAGAAATAATAATACGGGATAATATGTTAAAAGCTGAAAAGGAATACAGTTAGAAAATCCAATGAAATTGAAAAGAAATACCTTTTGTTGGTCAGACATAAAAGTCCAATGAAACTAATTCACCATGTTTATATCTTCACATAACAACTCCAAAAACCACTTCCATGCACTAGTGTTTTCTGTTTCAACTATGGCATATGCAACAGACCATATTCCATTGTTCACATCTACTCCAACTACTGATAATAATTGTCCAGGGTAGGGGGCTGACAAGTGGCAGCCATCTATGCCTATCTATGTCCTGCAACCTTGTATAAATTCTTCTTTCAAAGGTCCTAAGCAATAGTATAATCTTTTGAACCTTTGATTCACTTCCCTAGGGTTGTTTTGTTCGTAATCTACAACTAAAGTAGACCCTCGATGTGTTCTATTTATTTCTTCACAGTAATCTCATATCCTTCTGTATTGTACTTTGTGATTGCCTTGAATAACATTTTCAGCAGCTTCTTTTGCTCTCCACACCACATTTATGGACACACCCACATGATGGTCTTCCTCCACTACTTCCCTAAAGGCTTGTAATAGCCATTCAGGATTTGATCTAATCTTCTGCATGTATATTTTAGATAGCCAGTTTGTTGTTACATGCCTGTTATGCCATGACCAGTTGCACTTAGTGTGTTCATCATTAAATGTCTTCACTTGCATTGTATCCTCATCTTGGATCTTGGATGCAAATATCATCCACGCACAAGGTGGCTTGCACTTAGCCCTGACCTTGTGCTTCTCATTTATGACAAACTTTATGTCCTTCCATTTCCAAATGGCATAATGTTTAATAACTTGCTTAAACTACTACGATGACCCAAACAACATACCCAACTTGAATTCAGGATGTTCCGTGTCTTTATTTGCACTAAATTTTGAATATCTGGTCTTGGTTTAGAACTGTTCACTGCATCATCATCAGAGAGGACATTTGTGTCCACTGTAGGATCACTAGTATTTGTACATTACTGCCTCATGTTTGTATCTTCACCCAAACCACCAAATTCAGCCACATTGTCTACATATGTGTCAAACAAGTAATCATTAGTTTCTTCCTTACCACTGTTAGACACTTCTTCATAATTTGATGCATCAGAATGATCACCATAAACTGCATCATACTCTTCCTGTGCATCATATTCTTCTTGTGCATCTTTCTCACTCACCTTATCTTCGTCACCCAAGTCATGTTCCATGTATACTTCTATTACCTTGTTCTTAGGAACCAACTCTAGCATTCCTACCACATCACTGTCATCATTCAACACCCTCAAACCATCAGTGAGTTTCATTCCTGGAACTCTATAGTGATACCTAGTAACCACCTCACATTGTAATTCTTTTGTCATGTCACTTATCTCAGGGAGAGAGATCTTATCAACATCACACATATCAAAATGGTTAACTTTCCCACCTAAGTACATTATGCGGGGCATATACTTGAACTTACCACCAAAATGCATCTCTATAGTGAAAAAATTTGGGTATAGACTTGCTCATGCATTGTGAAGCCAACACAAGAATAAATTACAATCAAATACTGACAATCAATATAGAAAAATCCAAATAAATTAGTTCAATGTTATAGTCAAACACCTAAATTCTTTAAGGAACACAATACCTAATACCCAACACCCAAATTCTTTAAGGAACATAGTACCCCCAATGCCTAACACCCAAATTCTTTAAGGAACACAGTACCCCCAATGCCCAAACACCCAACACCCAAATTCTTTAAGGAACACAGTACCACCAATGCCCAACACCCAACACCCAAATTCTTTATGAACACAGTACCCTCAATGCCCAACATCCAACACCCAAATTCTTTAAGGAACACAGTACCCAACACCCAACAACACTACCCAACACGCAATTTATTTAAGGAACAAAATACCTAAAACCCAATACCCAAAACCGAAAAGCCAACAACACGAAAATTAGTATAATACCCAATACCCAACACCAAACAACCAAAATTACAAGTATGAGATGCAATACTTATAGTAGACTTGTTGTGGATGGAAGATAACACCTGTTGTCCGCAATAACCAAGTCATTGTAGTTTTGTCGTTGAATGTAGGAGATGATTAGAAGATGGGAAGGAGATGAAAGGTCCACCTATTTACAGCATTCAGTCAATATGATTGTGAGGAACACAAAACCCTAAACCTAACAAATTCATTGTGATTCAGTTGTTGAATATAGGAGATGAAGAATCTAGGTCTAGGAACAGAGCATTAGGAGCTAAAGCGAGAGAATTTTGGCGCCTAAACTCTTAATAGGTGAAATGCCAAAACTGCCCTTCATTGTATGCCATATGTGGTTGCCGTTAGGGTTTTATCCCTATTTAACGCTGAAATCTAATGGAATGTGTTGATTAAAATGATTTACATAGTTCCGGGGGTAAAATCAAAAAAATGAAAGTTCAGTGTGCAATTTAAAACAAACTGTAAAGTTCAGGGGGCCATGTATGTGGTTTACCCTAAAAATAATAATGAATAATTAAATTAAAATGCGAACATGAATAGATAAGAATTAGTTTGTAAGTTTAAGATATAAGTGTTAATTGAGTCGAACTTAAATTCAATTCTCGATTTGACGTGATTTTGATTACGATTCGAATTGAGTTGAATTTGACTATCGGATATAAAGTATAAATTTTTATTTAAACTTAAATCAATTTAATTTGACGAATATTCAAGTTGAACTCAAATAATATTGATCTAAATTTTTCAACAAAATTTTGTACATTTACGAGAATTCGCGTAAAACTTTTGGATGATTTCCTCACAAAAGTTACACGAACATACATTGCAGAAAATGATGAAGAGATAATGTTATGAACTTTAGGTAAAAACCTGTAGAAAAATAAATATATATATTTTTTTGAAATTTGAGATAAAATTTATTAAAATTATTGAAATTATGGATGTTTGATCAATAATAATTATATTTTCTCAGATGTTTCAAATAATATGTTGTAATATTTATAGCTTGACTCCATTATATAAAGGTTTGATTATATATGTTCTATATAAAAATTGAACGATGTCAATTTGATCGTTGTATTGTTGAAATTATGTTATACATTATTACATAATTTTTGAGTACCTTGTCACTTTTTTTAATATATTGTCATATTATTTTTGAGTAGCTTGTCACATTGGTTTAATTTATTGTTACATTATTTTTGAATTCCTTGTCGCATTGATTTTTATATTGTTACATTGTTTTCATAAACAAATCGATTCATAAAAAAAAAAAGATGAAAAAGAGAAGACGAAACTAACGCGTCCAGTTAAGTAATTTTCGTCGCGTTAGAAGAGAAGACGAAACTCTAAAATGATGAAGAAACCAAAATCTCGCTATAAAAAAAAATTACTGCATTCTATGTAAAACGAAAAATTTATTTGAAGAAAACTGAAATGTTGAAGCAAAAAAAATTTTGGTTCAAAAGAAATAATGCCAAATGAATTGATATTAGTATTTTAAAATTCAAATGATATTATATATAATAAATTACATGGGAAGTTGAATTTTATCCGCTACATATTTTTCCTCTCAATTCCATCACATCATCCATCTTATCACATGTTCAATAATTTAATATTTAATTAATTTATTGTTGAGTATAATTTTTATTTCAGATATTATCTATATATGATAGTATACACATGTTGAGAAAATTTTGTCGAATAACGTATTTTGAAAAAATATTGTCGATATTTTTAAGAAAGTAATGGGTAAAAGTAAATTTTAAATAATGTAATCACATAAATAAAGATAAAAAAATGTTATTTAATATAGTGGGATCGATTTTTTGGCTATTCAAATTTTATGTTTCTTCGTACCTTCGGGCATGAGATATATATATAACAAAACAAAGATGCTCAAAATTAATTATCAAGACATACCAAATTTAGTACTTCACTAAATAAGAAATATTTATAACATATTTATTATGATCTAATCATATTAGGAAAGTCTTAAAGTTAATAATAATAAAAATTCTGACTCCTCTTAAATATTAACGGATCGACCCAATGATTGAATGGTTTTTATCTTTTATCCATCTAATTTATTATACCGTAAAAAAAAATTTAGAATTAATAAATTTTAAAATAATATGTCATAGAGCTGATAAAAACCATCCGGGTTAAATTTTAAAATATGTAACTCGGTTTGGTTTTTTTTTTTAAATAAATAAACTTATATAATTTTTTTTTTAGCTCATGAATTTTGCTATCAAAACTTTATACAATAAACTTATATAATAAATTAGAATGGTAAAGATGAAAACCATCCGGGGTTATTGGGTCGATCCATTAATATTTAAGAGGAGTCATAATTTTTATTATTATTAACTTTGAAAACTTTCTTAATAGGAGTAGATCACAATAAANAAAATTTAGAATTAATAAATTTTAAAATATGTAACTCGGTTTGGTTTTTTTTTTTTAAATAAATAAACTTATATAATTTTTTTTTTAGCTCATGAATTTTGTTATCAAAACTTTATACAATAAACTTATATAATAAATTAGAATGGTAAAGATGAAAACCATCCGGGGTTATTGGGTCGATCCATTAATATTTAAGAGGAGTCATAATTTTTATTATTATTAACTTTGAAAACTTTCTTAATAGGAGTAGATCACAATAAATATGTATGAAGAACTAAATTTAGTAGGTCTTGATAATTAATTATGAGTATCTTTGTATAATGACGATTAAATCATGATCTAACGGTCTACATAAAAATTACCCATTAGAGGCTATGGTGCAAAGTTTTTTATGATCGCGTTATTCATATATATATCAAAATAAAACTTCTTTTTAAATATTTTCATATCAGTTATGCATGAATCAAGATAGGGATGATTAAGTAATATTAAAAAAAAAAAGCTAGTAGTGTCGCCCCGCACTATTGCCAAATTTGGTAGTGGTTTTAGCAATAACAATGCAAGTGGCTAGTGGGTGGTTGGAGCTACCGGTATACCCTGTGGGAGTGGTGTTGAGTTACAAAGAAAGAGTAATACATACCAATTAGGGCTTTGTTTTAAAAAAAAAAAATTTCTAATTCTGCCCCTTAAAATTCCTCACACATGTTATGGATATGTTATGAATTTGGAGTACGATTAAAATTTGGACCAACTAAACTGAAATTGAAAACATGAGGGACCAACTTTGTAAAATTGAAATATCAAGAACTAAATTGACCACAAAAAAAAGGACTAAAAGTGGAAGCATTCGACAATCAAAGATGTAACTGAACTAGTTAGTTCTTGGGCTTAACTTAATGATAGTCTTTTTCTGGCTAGCCAGCCAAATGGATACTTCATATTTTCTACAGTCTTTGTTATAACTAAGAATGCACTACGTACGTTGTACTATATATGAATAATTTTTGTATATAAAAATTAATAAAATAAATTATGTATATATATATCTGAATTAAATATCATCTCAAATTTATAAATTTTATTTTTTATTATTTATATTCTATTATAAGATTATGAAAATTTTATATATTCCCAAAATTCTTCTTTCTAACTATAAAAAAAATTAAAAAAAAATAGTTAAAGTCCTATATTTTTAGAATTTTGTGATTAAAATTAATTTTTTTTAGTGATGTTTGAAAAATTAAATTTCTTGAAATTCATTTGATTAGGATTTCAATTATAATTCATTAAATAAAATAAAAGTAATTGTTCATATACTAATCGCATTGGAACCTTACTGCAATTAAAAATAAGTTAGGTTAATTGGAATAAGATTTAATAAATCATTCTATAATTTATATTATCAAATATCTTAAAATTCTAAAGAATTCAAGTTTTACTTAAAAATACACTACGATATTTATTTTTATAAAAAAAAAAATTTTAGTACAACTTATAAAGTTTAGGATAAATTACACTGTCATCCTTGAAGATTGGTCTAATTACAAAGACACCCCTCAATTTTTTGAAATTACACTAACATCCCTTACTGTTTACCAAACATTTCACAAAATGTCCCTATGGTTAGCATCATTATTAGCAATGTCAAAAAAGTGATTACATCATTAACTTTTTATATTTTAATACTCATATTATTCCTGCATAAAATTAGGCTGACTTATTTATTTGTATATCATGTTCGTGTTCGTATTCATGCGTTTTTTTTAATATCATGAAACCTCTCGAAGGTAAGGCCACTTTGGACCTATTCTTGCGAGAGTAAACTCTAGATACCTGCAATTACCCGTAAACCACAGTTATCAGTTAAGTTTGAAAGAAACTGACGAAAATCAAACCCCTGGCGTCTTGGTCTATGGTTTGTCTGGGTTCAAATCCACACCGTTGGGCCACCCGTACAAGTGTGTTCGTATTCGTGTTGACTCATATAAACTTTAAATAAAAATATTTAAAATTAAGATTTAAGTCTAAGGTTCTATTATTACTTAATTGAATCCATTCTCATACTTTTTCTATAAATTAAAAATTAATTTAATAAACATAGTAATAATAATGAGTAAAAATATATTTTTTATACAATAATTATGTTAGTGCTTAATAACACAACAATAAATAATTAATATTTTATTTTTATAATATCAGTTAAACATATGGATCATTGCAATTCTGTGTTGTTCGTGTTAACATACAAATGAGAAAATAGAGGAAATTTGACATAATCAAATTAAATGGGTTGATCGTATCAATTTCAGGTTTGACGGGTTAAGCCAAAAAATGACCCATTTATTAATATTTAAATATATGAGAAAATGATAAATAAAAAATAATGTATGGTAAGTGTAATATGAAAAATTGCATTTTTTTTTATATTTGTTAAGGGACAAGACCTGACATGGGGTATGAGTGTAATTTCAAAAAATTGAGGGGGTGTCCCTGTAATTAGACCAATCTACATGAGTGTCGGTGTAATTTATCCTAAAATTTATTGTGACTAAGAATTATATTAATATAACATAAATTGATTTTAAAAAATTATATATATTATTATTTTTTATCTTAAAAATGAAAGGNTTCGAATAACGTATTTTGAAAAAATATTGTCGATATTTTTAAGAAAATAATGGGTAAAAATAAATTTTAAATAATGTAATCACATAAATAAAGATAAAAAAATGTTATTCAATATAGTGAGATCGATTTTTTGGCTATTCAAATTTTATGTTTCTTCGTACCTTCGGGCATGAGATATATATATAACAAAACAAAGATGCTCAAAATTAATTATCAAGACATACCAAATTTAGTACTTCACTAAATAAGAAATATTTATAACATATTTATTATGATCTAATCATATTAGGAAAGTCTTAAAGTTAATAATAATAAAAATTCTGACTCCTCTTAAATATTAACGGATCGACCCAATGATTGAATGGTTTTTATCTTTTATCCATCTAATTTATTATACCGTAAAAAAAAATTTAGAATTAATAAATTTTAAAATATGTAACTCGGTTTGGTTTTTTTTTTTTAAATAAATAAACTTATATAATTTTTTTTTTAGCTCATGAATTTTGTTATCAAAACTTTATACAATAAACTTATATAATAAATTAGAATGGTAAAGATGAAAACCATCCGGGGTTATTGGGTCGATCCATTAATATTTAAGAGGAGTCATAATTTTTATTATTATTAACTTTGAAAACTTTCTTAATAGGAGTAGATCACAATAAATATGTATGAAGAACTAAATTTAGTAGGTCTTGATAATTAATTATGAGTATCTTTGTATAATGACGATTAAATCATGATCTAACGGTCTACATAAAAATTACCCATTAGAGGCTATGGTGCAAAGTTTTTTATGATCGCGTTATTCATATATATATCAAAATAAAACTTCTTTTTAAATATTTTCATATCAGTTATGCATGAATCAAGATAGGGATGATTAAGTAATATTAAAAAAAAAAAGCTAGTAGTGTCGCCCCGCACTATTGCCAAATTTGGTAGTGGTTTTAGCAATAACAATGCAAGTGGCTAGTGGGTGGTTGGAGCTACCGGTATACCCTGTGGGAGTGGTGTTGAGTTACAAAGAAAGAGTAATACATACCAATTAGGGCTTTGTTTTAAAAAAAAAAAATTTCTAATTCTGCCCCTTAAAATTCCTCACACATGTTATGGATATGTTATGAATTTGGAGTACGATTAAAATTTGGACCAACTAAACTGAAATTGAAAACATGAGGGACCAACTTTGTAAAATTGAAATATCAAGAACTAAATTGACCACAAAAAAAAGGACTAAAAGTGGAAGCATTCGACAATCAAAGATGTAACTGAACTAGTTAGTTCTTGGGCTTAACTTAATGATAGTCTTTTTCTGGCTAGCCAGCCAAATGGATACTTCATATTTTCTACAGTCTTTGTTATAACTAAGAATGCACTACGTACGTTGTACTATATATGAATAATTTTTGTATATAAAAATTAATAAAATAAATTATGTATATATATATCTGAATTAAATATCATCTCAAATTTATAAATTTTATTTTTTATTATTTATATTCTATTATAAGATTATGAAAATTTTATATATTCCCAAAATTCTTCTTTCTAACTATAAAAAAAATTAAAAAAAAATAGTTAAAGTCCTATATTTTTAGAATTTTGTGATTAAAATTAATTTTTTTTAGTGATGTTTGAAAAATTAAATTTCTTGAAATTCATTTGATTAGGATTTCAATTATAATTCATTAAATAAAATAAAAGTAATTGTTCATATACTAATCGCATTGGAACCTTACTGCAATTAAAAATAAGTTAGGTTAATTGGAATAAGATTTAATAAATCATTCTATAATTTATATTATCAAATATCTTAAAATTCTAAAGAATTCAAGTTTTACTTAAAAATACACTACGATATTTATTTTTATAAAAAAAAAAATTTTAGTACAACTTATAAAGTTTAGGATAAATTACACTGTCATCCTTGAAGATTGGTCTAATTACAAAGACACCCCTCAATTTTTTGAAATTACACTAACATCCCTTACTGTTTACCAAACATTTCACAAAATGTCCCTATGGTTAGCATCATTATTAGCAATGTCAAAAAAGTGATTACATCATTAACTTTTTATATTTTAATACTCATATTATTCCTGCATAAAATTAGGCTGACTTATTTATTTGTATATCATGTTCGTGTTCGTATTCATGCGTTTTTTTTAATATCATGAAACCTCTCGAAGGTAAGGCCACTTTGGACCTATTCTTGCGAGAGTAAACTCTAGATACCTGCAATTACCCGTAAACCACAGTTATCAGTTAAGTTTGAAAGAAACTGACGAAAATCAAACCCCTGGCGTCTTGGTCTATGGTTTGTCTGGGTTCAAATCCACACCGTTGGGCCACCCGTACAAGTGTGTTCGTATTCGTGTTGACTCATATAAACTTTAAATAAAAATATTTAAAATTAAGATTTAAGTCTAAGGTTCTATTATTACTTAATTGAATCCATTCTCATACTTTTTCTATAAATTAAAAATTAATTTAATAAACATAGTAATAATAATGAGTAAAAATATATTTTTTATACAATAATTATGTTAGTGCTTAATAACACAACAATAAATAATTAATATTTTATTTTTATAATATCAGTTAAACATATGGATCATTGCAATTCTGTGTTGTTCGTGTTAACATACAAATGAGAAAATAGAGGAAATTTGACATAATCAAATTAAATGGGTTGATCGTATCAATTTCAGGTTTGACGGGTTAAGCCAAAAAATGACCCATTTATTAATATTTAAATATATGAGAAAATGATAAATAAAAAATAATGTATGGTAAGTGTAATATGAAAAATTGCATTTTTTTTTATATTTGTTAAGGGACAAGACCTGACATGGGGTATGAGTGTAATTTCAAAAAATTGAGGGGGTGTCCCTGTAATTAGACCAATCTACATGAGTGTCGGTGTAATTTATCCTAAAATTTATTGTGACTAAGAATTATATTAATATAACATAAATTGATTTTAAAAAATTATATATATTATTATTTTTTATCTTAAAAATGAAAGGGTTCAACTTTTCGATGAAAAATAATATATATAGGATATAAGATAACAAGTAATATTAGAAAGATGAAGTTTTTGAAGCTTTTTCGAACAATTTATTAAAAATATAATGATGAATATTTTTTTAAGAGTAATATAGTTAATTAAAAATAAAATATTTATGCATAGAGAATAAATAATTAAAAAAGATGTTATAGTTATTTTGGAAATTTAAATATATAAGAATATGATAGTAATTTAGATATTTAATTGTGAAATGATAGAATGATTTTTACAAACTTTTATAAGGGTAAAATATATATTCAAATATTATTCATCTAAGATACTTTTATTAGTAGTATAGATAATAAAAAATCACATCACAAAAATGTAATAATAAATATTA
The DNA here is from genome assembly GCA_963454935.2 of Ilex paraguariensis. Classification (NCBI taxonomy): domain Eukaryota; kingdom Viridiplantae; phylum Streptophyta; class Magnoliopsida; order Aquifoliales; family Aquifoliaceae; genus Ilex; species Ilex paraguariensis. The sequence goes on from CAUOFW020000002.1 coordinate 183,462, forward strand.
GGAAAAAATTTAGCCACACTCATTTTAGTTTATCATATCTTCAAGGTCACCCCTCTATTTTCTGAATCTTCAATGACACCCCTTGTCAGATTAAAAGTGTTAATTAAAATACAATTTTACTAAATTGCCCATAATATACTTTAGGAAAAACTTCATCTACACCCTCTTTAGATACGCATATCTTCAATGATATCCTCTCTCTTTTTAAAATTTATATACATATTAAAATTCAGGTCGATTAAAATTTGATTCGAGCTAACTAAAATTTATTTTTTATATATTAAAATTTAAGTCTATTGAAAACTATATTTTTTTACGTATTGAAATTTAAGCCGATTAAAATTTTATTCGAGATAAAATTAAATTTTAATCAACTCACATTAAATTTTAATCAGTCCAATTTTTTGATACATAAAAAAAATATAAATTTTAATTGACTCAAATTTTAATACGTAAAAAATAAATTTTAATTAACTTGAATTGAATTTTAATAAATAAAAAAAATATAAATTTTAATTGATTCGAAACGAATTTTAATCGTGGCTAACAGCTCAAGTAGAGCTCAAATTAACTCGAATTTTAATATATAAACCTTTTTATTGGCTTAAATTTTAATACGTAAAAAAATAAAATTTAATCAGCTCAACTCAAATTTTAATATATAATGGCAATTTTGGTATTTTAGATATCTTATTTTTATTATAAATGGTGGTTTAATGGCATTAGATGTTAATAATGTTTAAATATAAATTAGAAAGGGGTGTTAGTGATGTTTTTAATAATAATAGGAGTATCCTTGAAGATATGATAAAATAGAAAAGGTGTGGCTAAAATTTTTCCTAAATATTAAGATTAAAATATAAAAATATAGACTATTATTTTTCATCACCTTGTTTATTGACAATGGTTCTTGTTTTTTTTTTTCCGTAAATCATCATGTTTCACGCGACCAGTGACAAGAGTTCACTCTTGTCCATAGATAGTTGAAGTTCTCCCACCTCCTTAAAAAAAAAAGGAAAAAAATAGAAAGAAATGATGCTTCATGTAAAAACTTGGGTATTTATACATTGATATCAAACATAAATAACATAATAACTTTTGTTGCAAGTGATTTTTGTTACCACAAAAGCAAAATCATAAAACAAAATACAAGATATCAATCTGCCACAAGCTAAGATAATAATGACAAACTATCGATAATAGAAAAATAGTGGATTCAACTACAATGCTGAAAATTTATTTTTCGTACTTTCTTTTTTTGTTTAATAAAAACATGACACGTGTGATGCTTTTTTTGTATAATATCATTTTTCTTTATCTTATTACTATCTAATGCCCATGTTTGAAGCCATTGTATAACCAAAAAATTTGACAATTTTTTTTAAAAAAAACATGAACATTAAGCATAAAGAAAGTGTCATATATACTTCTTTTAAGTGACCGAATAAGTTTAGGGGCTAAGAAATTCAAAAATAATTGGACAATTTTTTTTAAAAAAAATAGGATTCTTGAAAATTTTCAATCTATATATACAAGATATATATAATCANAAAAAAAAAAATAGGATTCTTGAAAATTTTCAATCTATATATACAAGATATATATAATCAAACTTTTATTTAAAAAAAATCACGCTACATTCACGATTCAACGTCTGTGAAAATATTTCACTCGACACAATTGAATGTACTATTTATTAAATCAACATTCATAATTAATTATATTCTCAACTACAACATTTTATACCTAGATATGATCGAGTAAACACATGTAGTAAAGACCAAAGTTAAACTAATAATCATAATTAAGTACATTCTACTCGTTCTGTATAAAACAAATAGTCGTAGGTCAATTTATTATCCCTCCTTTGTACCCAAAAAATAAAACCACTCACTAAAGCCACTTCATTATGCCTCCTTTGTACCTTCATCTACAGATATATCTCTGATGGTCACAGAGTTCCAAGTGTGATAGATAGTGACATGGTCATTATCCTCTCTTTCGGTATGTTGATATAATTTTAATTCAAGTGTTCATGCTAATTACAGATAGTGAATAAATTATATAAGCAGAGCATAAACCCTTCTCGTCCTGACATTTATGTAATATATATACCAATTGAGATGTTAAAGACTTTCACCCAAATCATTCACCCCACACAAATCTCTACCCCCACTTAGCCGTGCATACTCTGCCTCACTAAGAAACCAAAATTATAGGGCCAAAACCGAGAATCAATTTTCTTAAGAAACTCCACCACATCGTGATTTGTCAACTTCCACCTCTTTATTTATCTTCAAACTATATCCCAAAAAAGGTTCCAAGATGGATCCATCGCTGGAAGCAATATTTGGCTTAAAGCAGATCACATAAAGCCTAAAAATTTACATTGGAATGAACAGACGCAAAACTCATTGGACCAAAAGAAAACGAAAAAGTCCCACCCATTAATTCAGGAAATCAAAAAAAATTTAAAAGTCAAAAAGGGGCATTTGGGTGCGAAAAAGGCCAAAGACAATGAAAACACATAAAATAAACCATACCTGCAGTTCTATAGACAACTTAATACTAAACAAAAGCCGAAGTCTACAAAAAACATAAAAAAAAACCCATGTACACAACAGTAGCTCTACTGACCAAATACCTAATGTCCAAACAGGAGTTGATTTGATAGCATACAAATTCGATAAAGTGAAAATTAGCAAGAAATATTCAACTATGATGAATCTGTTTTAGTTTTCTTTTCTAATTTCTCTTGCTAGCACCAAAAAAAAAAATCAAATAGGAAAGATTGAAGAGAGATTCACTGCTTAAGAAGCATCCAACCTTACTCAATTCCACTGCAAAGCCGGAGTTTTTGATTTCAATAAGAGCAATATTATTGGGACTTAATTTACTGATTTAATTTGTTTACTTAATTTATTATGACATTTAAATTTCGCATCGCTTGCCACCTTCAAAACCATCGTCATATTCATCACAATCATGTAAAATCATCATTACAACTTTTCTATTTTTCCATAAAGAAGAGCAAATATATATTCATATATCTGCCAAAAAACAAAAAAAACAAGTATACATAATAGTAAATTCCCCTGTATACGTACCATAGCTCTTTAGCAACTACAACTCAATCTTCTCCTCGCTTTTTTCCAGCAGATGACCTACCTTTTGCTAGATTTAATCATAATAGAAGAAGCCAGAACAACCTGTAACGCATTTTTGAACATGGATAACCATAAAAAACTCTCAATAAATCAAAACTATTGGCAGAAGGAACTATCAATCGTATGAAGATTCTTGTTCAAAAAGTTCCTATTCGTAACTCAAAATTTCAGAAGATAAAAACTCCCAATTTTGTGCTTGGATTGGATACCCTCAACATCAAATTAAGAAAATTTCAATTCAGAACCAAACCGATTCAGAACATTAGAAGTCAAACAATTTCATATACACATTATACACTTCCCAGGTGAGTGTATGTGTAAAAAACAACGAATGTGTCAAGAACCTTTGGGTCATTTAATTGAACAGCTTATAGCCAACATTAGCAATGTGATTTTGAGAGAGGAGGGGACAGTGTGTGCGAGGATGAGAGAGAGAGAAAGAGAGAGAGTGTGAAAAGTTGCAGAGCGTTTGGTATGGCGTCAGTTAGGGTTGTGTGGCAGGGTGGGGTTGTGGTGGTGGCAGAAGATGGTGTTGTGAAGGAGACATGACAGAGAGATGGGGTAGATGAAGGAGATTAGCAAAGAAAGCTGGAGAAAGGGAGACATACTGGTGTTTCAGGGATTGGGTGTGAGAGAGGGAGGGGCGCAGAGATTAGAAAGAGAGGTAGGGTTGTTGCGGATGGGGGGAGAGAGTGAGAGAGATTAAAATCGAGGTGTTGGGCCTGACGACAACGGAGAAGGCACTGCGACGCTGCAAGGCGTGGACTGGTGGCGTAGGGGAGAATGTTTGATTGGAGAGAGAGAGAGATTGGGGGAGGGAGGAGAAAGTTGTGGCATGAGACATTGGCCCGGACAACGGGCATGATTTAGGGTCTCCATTGACCGGATTATTCATGAGTCTCGCTAAAAAAGAAGGCTTGAGTTTACCCCCAACTCATTATTCGGATCAAAACCCGACTCAAGAGCCCGCCCGTTCACCATTTCTTTAAAAAAAAATTATACTTTTAAATTATTAAATTTGAAACTTTAAAATAAACTTTTCAATGTCGAAATTTGAAGTTTTAAAAATTTAGATATTATAAATAATGTATTATTTTATTTTTCATGTATTAAGCATACAAGTTTTAAAGGGTAGAGTAATACAAATGATAGATAAGTGAGTAGGTGTCAACTTAGTTGAGATATATTATTGTTCATCCCCTAATTAAAAATAAAATTATTCATTATCTTATTGGGTTAATTGCAAATTACACTCCGAAAGATCGTTCGAATCTCAATTTACACCTCCAAAGATCAAAAATCTTAATTTACACCCTCAAAAATAGAAATTTGTATAAATGTGTACCCTAAAGATAAAAAATATTAATTTATACCCTAAAAAATAGAAATTTATATCAATGTGCACCTAAAACTAACCGCCGTCAATTTGCTGCCTAAAAATAAATTAATAAATTGTACCTAAATTCTCTCATGTTTGTCACTTAATCATTTGGACTCCTTTACATTTAAAATATTATTTCTACATCTCATGACGTTTGTGCACGTGTAACACGTAATCACTTATCGTTGATATTTGTTAATATAACTGTTGAAAAATATGATTTTATTCTAATAAAAAATTATAATTTCATATTACCCTTTATTTTGTGGGTCCGATATATTCTAAAGTTCAAAATCAAGCTTACCATTTGAATGTCCAATAGAATGTAGATATTTATATAATATTTTTATATCCAATGCAATATATCACTCAATGTGCAACATTTTATTCTATTAGACATTCAAATGATAATGAAAAAGAGTTATGATGATACTCAGAATGATTCCCGAGCTGAAGTTCGGGAACGGAGGTTAGGTAAGCTGAGCTCATAAGGTCAGAGCTATGCAGAGCTCAGAAAATCAGAGCTAGAGTTCCCCTCAAAGCGAGATAATAAGTTGAAGTAGGGAGAAAGCAACTGGATACTACAAAGAACTCGAAAGGCGGTTTGAAATAACACTCAAGGCACAAAATCCTCAACCAATCAAGATACTCTCCTAAGACTAAGGAGAATTCCTCGAAGATGGCAATGATCACGGATCGGATTCCATAAATTAAGGGATACCCCTATAAATACTATGTAACGCCCCCAACAGAGGGGCAAGAACCCTAGTATCACATCGTACATTCTATAACCCTTTTTGATATAGTAAATAGTGAAGGAAGGAGCAAGAATCTCCATTGAAGAGTGAATTAACCGAGCTCTTGAGCCGGTGAACCACTATATTTCTACTATGTTAATTCTCCAACTCCCCAACAATTTTCAGTATCAGTCCCTCAAGCCTAGTAGCTCAGATTCCAATAATTTCAAGATTATCACTTTCATTTACTCGTCCTCACAAAATTGCATCACGTTGAAATACACCATCAGTTTGGCACCGTCTGTGGGAACGACTATTTCTATTATAAACAAACTAATTTTTTAGTGACTGATGGTATCAACGCGAAATGTGAACCGAAGTCAGACAAATCCACCACGGTGTGCAAGATCAACAAGAAGTTACTAATAGCAGACAACCTGAGAATGTCCAAGAGACTAATCCACCTGTGGGGGGTCTCCCCATGAATAACAAGATGGAGGCCCTTCGCCTCATCAATCAACGCTTGCTGAAACCAAACGAAGAACTTTTAAAACTCTTACAACGCCCACAAGAGGCACGACAGGCTCAAGGAGGCCAGAACAACCTCCCACCTAGGGAGCAACCACACCTCGACCCCCTTAGAGAAGTTAATGAAGAAGAGGAAAATAGCCAAACCATGGGACCAGAACCTCGCGTACCCCCCCAGGAATGGCCACAACGACGAAGGGCAAAGTCATAACGAAGAAGGTGAGAGAAACGATTTTTCCCCTATCAACAAGAAAGGAGAGAACAATACTGGGAGCAGCGTTTTCAGGGTATCCAGCAAGAGCTCAGCTACATGAAAGAAGTCGTGAGAGGCAAGGCTCCAGTTAGGATGGACGCCTTGGTACAACAGACTGAAATTCAGAGTACCCAAGATAGAGGCTTTTGATGGAACAAAGGATCTCGTAGATCACCTCAACACTTACAAGAACTAGATGAAGTTGCATGGATTGCAGAGCCTTTAACATCACGCTGAAAGGCTTAGCCTTAGCATGGTTCAATAGGCTCCCCCAACCTTGATGTCCTACTTTAATGAGCTATCCATATCCTTTGTGTCTCACTTTATAGAAGCTCGAACGTACAAAAAGCCGATTTATCACTTGTTAAATGTGAAATAGGGACCCCACGAGAGCCTCAGATCCTATGTTCAGAGGTTCAACTTGGAATCGCTAAAAGTGGACATCCCAGATGAGAAATTTGTCATTACTGCATTTATAGCTGGCTTGGGTGTCCAATCTAAAGACCTGATGTTCTCCATCTTGAAAAATCCCCAAGCCAGCATGGCCGAAGTATTGGCCAAGGCAGAAAAGTACATAAACGGCAAAGAAGCTCTCCTCTCAAAAGTGGGGAGCTCATCCATGCAAAAAGACAAAGGGAAAGAGGAGAAAAAGAGGGACCGAAGTCCTAGGAGAGAGAGAGGACGAGATAGGTCCCCAAGAAGAGATAGAGATCGCTCCCCCAAAAGAAAGGGGGACGTCAAAGATCACCTGGGACCACCTCATCCAGAGCTGCAGCCGAGGTACACACCTCGGCAGATTCCCCCACTCACCATAACAATATCGCAAATCTTGTATGAAGTACAAAATTAAAAATTCCTGAGGTAGCCACCTCAGATGAAAACGGACCCCTCAAAGTACTGTGAGTACCATAGTGACCATGGTCATCATATTGATGATTGCATTCAGTTGAAGAAGGAGATAGAGTTCCTGATCCAACGAGGGCAGTTGCATTGTTACATAGCCCAAGAGAATCAGAATCGAGCCCCACCACCTCCACCACTTTAGTAGCAGGCTCCTGCGCAGCACCAACAACCCCTAGGAGAGATTAGGGTAATATCAGGGAGTTTTGCAGGTGACGGGGAATCTAGTTCAGCCAGGAAAGCCCACTTACGCAGAATCAGAGCTGGTGAGGCTTTAGAGGTGTACACTGTATCTAAAGCACCATGACTGAACTCAGACATCACATTCTCAGATGCAAACTTGGAAGGATACCAACACCCCCATAATGACCCGCTGGTGGTAAGGGCTATTGTGGCTAACAGAACTGTTCACCGGGTTCTGATAGATAACGGAAGCTCAACAGATATCATATTTGCTTCCGCATTTGACAAAATGAACATAGGAAGGGAAAAGATGGAGCCCGTGAATACTCACCTGTTGGGATTTGCAGGAGAACGGGCATTGCCGCTAGGCTCAATCTAGCTTGTGCTCACTATGGGAGACCTCCCTTGCCAGGCAACCACTACGATAAGATTCCTAGTGGTTGATGCCCCCTCTGCATACAACATGTTACTCGGGAGACCTTCTCTCAATGCAATGAAGGCCATCCCCTCAGCCTGTCATTTGGTCATGAAATTCCCTACAAAAAATGGAGTTGGAGTGGTCCGAGGAGATCAACGGGTTACAAGGGAATGTTACTTGACTTCGATGAAGCAGAAAGAAGTTGAAAACATACGACTAGATGAGCTGGATATGAGGGACGAACTAGGCACCAGGCCAACGCCATCGGAAGAGCTGGAGCCAGTTCAGCTTGATGAAGAGCCAGAACTTCTCGTCTACATTGGGACTAAACTGAGTAGAAAGGTTAAGGACCTTCTCATCCTATTCCTGAAAGGAGAATATGGGGGTGTTCACTTGGAAACAAGAAGACATGGAAGGCATTGACCCCTCGGTTATCATTCACAAACTGAGTGTGAACCTTGCCTGCAAGCTCGTCAAGCAGAAGCAAAGGAGTTTTGCCCCAGAGCGTCAGAAGGCAATCAATGAGGAGGTCGACAAGCTTCTTCACGGCCTATCAGGGAAGTAGATTACCCTACCTGGTTGGCCAACGTGGTTCTTGTCAGGAAAACCAATGGCAAAATGGCGACTCTGCATAGACTTTACTGATCTCAACCAAGCGTGCCCTAAGGATAGTTTTCCTTTACCCCGGATCGACTTAATAGTGGATGCCACCGTTGGGCACGAACTCCTCAGCTTTATGGACGCTTTCTCTGGTTATAATCAGATCAGGATGGATCCAATCGACTAGGAGAAGACCTCTTTCGTGACTGAGCAGGGGACTTACTGCTATCAAGTTATGCCTTTTGGGTTGAAAAATGCGGGAGCTACCTACCAGCGTCTGGTGAACCAAATGTTCCAAAGGCAAATTGGGACATCCATGAAAGTTTATATCAACGACATGCTGGTGAAGTCGCTAAAGGCAGAGCTCCGCATTGCACACCTAGCATAATCGTTTCAGGTCCTTAAGGAATACAAGATGAAGCTGAACCCTGCCAAATGTGCCTTTGNCCAAGCCAGCATGGCCGAAGTATTGGCCAAGGCAGAAAAGTACATAAACGGCAAAGAAGCTCTCCTCTCAAAAGTGGGGAGCTCATCCATGCAAAAAGACAAAGGGAAAGAGGNGGAAAATTTTTAGGTTTCATAGTAAACAACAGAGAAATAGAGGCTAACCCCGAAAAGGTTAAGACAGTCCTAAACATGCAGCCACCATCTAACGTAAAGGAAATCCAACACCTGACAGGGAGAATAGCAGCCTTGGGACTCTTTGTGTCTAGATCAAGCGACAAGTGTCAACCTTTCTTTCGAGTCCTAAAAAAGGCATTCCATTAGGATACTCAATGCGAAGAGGCATTTAGGGCTCTAAAGGTTTACTTGAGTTCCCCACCTCTACTGGCAAGCCCCTTGGAAGGAGAGTTACTTACTCTATATTTGGTTGTTTCAGATTTCTTGACCAGCGCAGCTCTAGTGAGGGAGAGAGACAGAGCTCAGCAGCCGGTCTACTACTGCAGCAGAGCTTTGAGGNAGGACGAGATAGGTCCCCAAGAAGAGATAGAGATCGCTCCCCCAAAAGAAAGGGGGACGTCAAAGATCACCTGGGACCACCTCATCCAGAGCTGCAGCCGAGGTACACACCTCGGCAGATTCCCCCACTCACCATAACAATATCGCAAATCTTGTATGAAGTACAAAATTAAAAATTCCTGAGGTAGCCACCTCAGATGAAAACGGACCCCTCAAAGTACTGTGAGTACCATAGTGACCATGGTCATCATATTGATGATTGCATTCAGTTGAAGAAGGAGATAGAGTTCTTGATCCAACGAGGGCAGTTGCATTGTTACATAGCCCAAGAGAATCAGAATCGAGCCCCACCACCTCCACCACTTTAGTAGCAGGCTCCTGCGCAGCACCAACAACCCCTAGGAGAGATTAGGGTAATATCAGGGAGTTTTGCAGGTGACGGGGAATCTAGTTCAGCCAGGAAAGCCCACTTACGCAGAATCAGAGCTGGTGAGGCTTTAGAGGTGTACACTGTATCTAAAGCACCACGACTGAACTCAGACATCACATTCTCAGATGCAAACTTGGAAGGATACCAACACCCCCATAATGACCCGCTGGTGGTAAGGGCTATTGTGGCTAACAGAACTGTTCACCGGGTTCTGATAGATAACGGAAGCTCAACAGATATCATATTTGCTTCCGCATTTGACAAAATGAACATAGGAAGGGAAAAGATGGAGCCCGTGAATACTCACCTGTTGGGATTTGCAGGAGAACGGGCATTGCCGCTAGGCTCAATCTAGCTTGTGCTCACTATGGGAGACCTCCCTTGCCAGGCAACCACTACGATAAGATTCCTAGTGGTTGATGCCCCCTCTGCATACAACATGTTACTCGGGAGACCTTCTCTCAATGCAATGAAGGCCATCCCCTCAGCCTGTCATCTGGTCATGAAATTCCCTACAAAAAATGGAGTTGGAGTGGTCCGAGGAGATCAACGGGTTACAAGGGAATGTTACTTGACTTCGATGAAGCAGAAAGAAGTTGAAAACATACGACTAGATGAGCTGGATATGAGGGACGAACTAGGCACCAGGCCAACGCCATCGGAAGAGCTGGAGCCAGTTCAGCTTGATGAAGAGCCAGAACTTCTCGTCTACATTGGGACTAAACTGAGTAGAAAGGTTAAGGACCTTCTCATCCTATTCCTGAAAGGAGAATATGGGGGTGTTCACTTGGAAACAAGAAGACATGGAAGGCATTGACCCCTCGGTTATCATTCACAAACTGAGTGTGAACCTTGCCTGCAAGCTCGTCAAGCAGAAGCAAAGGAGTTTTGCCCCAGAGCGTCAGAAGGCAATCAATGAGGAGGTCGACAAGCTTCTTCACGGCCTATCAGGGAAGTAGATTACCCTACCTGGTTGGCCAACGTGGTTCTTGTCAGGAAAACCAATGGCAAAATGGCGACTCTGCATAGACTTTACTGATCTCAACCAAGCGTGCCCTAAGGATAGTTTTCCTTTACCCCGGATCGACTTAATAGTGGATGCCACCGTTGGGCACGAACTCCTCAGCTTTATGGACGCTTTCTCTGGTTATAATCAGATCAGGATGGATCCAATCGACTAGGAGAAGACCTCTTTCGTGACTGAGCAGGGGACTTACTGCTATCAAGTTATGCCTTTTGGGTTGAAAAATGCGGGAGCTACCTACCAGCGTCTGGTGAACCAAATGTTCCAAAGGCAAATTGGGACATCCATGAAAGTTTATATCAACGACATGCTGGTGAAGTCGCTAAAGGCAGAGCTCCGCATTGCACACCTAGCATAATCGTTTCAGGTCCTTAAGGAATACAAGATGAAGCTGAACCCTGCCAAATGTGCCTTTGGAGTATCTGCGGGAAAATTTTTAGGTTTCATAGTAAACAGCAGAGAAATAGAGGCTAACCCCGAAAAGGTTAAGACAGTCCTAAACATGCAGCCACCATCTAACGTAAAGGAAATCCAACACCTGACAGGGAGAATAGCAGCCTTGGGACTCTTTGTGTCTAGATCAAGCGACAAGTGTCAACCTTTCTTTCGAGTCCTAAAAAAGGCATTCCATTAGGATACTCAATGCGAAGAGGCATTTAGGGCTCTAAAGGTTTACTTGAGTTCCCCACCTCTACTGGCAAGCCCCTTGGAAGGAGAGTTACTTACTCTATATTTGGTTGTTTCAGATTTCTTGACCAGCGCAGCTCTAGTGAGGGAGAGAGACAGAGCTCAGCAGCCGGTCTACTACTGCAGCAGAGCTTTGAGGGGGGCAGAGGAGAGATACCCAAAAATGGAGAAACTAGCTTTGGCTTTGGTAACCAAAGCCAGGAGACTTAGACCATACTTCCAGGCGCACACCATCGAGGTACCAACAGAGCAGCCGATGAAGCAAGTGCTACATAAATCGGGGTCCTCAGGAAGGCTAGTGAAGTGGGCTATAGAGCTCAGCGATTTTGATATTAGGTTCAAGCCAAGAACTGCAGTCAAAGGGTAGATNTGAAGAAGAGGAAAATAGCCAAACCATGGGACCAGAATCTCGCGTACCCCCCCAGGAATGGCCACAACGACGAAGGGCAAAGTCATAACGAAGAAGGTGAGAGAAACGATTTTTCCCCTATCAACAAGAAAGGAGAGAACAATACTGGGAGCAGCGTTTTCAGGGTATCCAGCAAGAGCTCAGCTACATGAAAGAAGTCGTGAGAGGCAAGGCTCCAGTTAGGATGGACGCCTTGGTACAACAGACTGAAATTCAGAGTACCCAAGATAGAGGCTTTTGATGGAACAAAGGATCTCGTAGATCACCTCAACACTTACAAGAACTAGATGAAGTTGCATGGATTGCAGAGCCTTTAACATCACGCTGAAAGGCTTAGCCTTAGCATGGTTCAATAGGCTCCCCCAACCTTGATGTCCTACTTTAATGAGCTATCCATATCCTTTGTGTCTCACTTTATAGAAGCTCGAACGTACAAAAAGCCGATTTATCACTTGTTAAATGTGAAATAGGGACCCCACGAGAGCCTCAGATCCTATGTTCAGAGGTTCAACTTGGAATCGCTAAAAGTGGACATCCCAGATGAGAAATTTGTCATTACTGCATTTATAGCTGGCTTGGGTGTCCAATCTAAAGACCTGATGTTCTCCATCTTGAAAAATCCCCAAGCCAGCATGGCCGAAGTATTGGCCAAGGCAGAAAAGTACATAAACGGCAAAGAAGCTCTCCTCTCAAAAGTGGGGAGCTCATCCATGCAAAAAGACAAAGGGAAAGAGGAGAAAAAGAGGGACCGAAGTCCTAGGAGAGAGAGAGGACGAGATAGGTCCCCAAGAAGAGATAGAGATCGCTCCCCCAAAAGAAAGGGGGACGTCAAAGATCACCTGGGACCACCTCATCCAGAGCTGCAGCCGAGGTACACACCTCGGCAGATTCCCCCACTCACCATAACAATATCGCAAATCTTGTATGAAGTACAAAATTAAAAATTCCTGAGGTAGCCACCTCAGATGAAAACGGACCCCTCAAAGTACTGTGAGTACCATAGTGACCATGGTCATCATATTGATGATTGCATTCAGTTGAAGAAGGAGATAGAGTTCCTGATCCAACGAGGGCAGTTGCATTGTTACATAGCCCAAGAGAATCAGAATCGAGCCCCACCACCTCCACCACTTTAGTAGCAGGCTCCTGCGCAGCACCAACAACCCCTAGGAGAGATTAGGGTAATATCAGGGAGTTTTGCAGGTGACGGGGAATCTAGTTCAGCCAGGAAAGCCCACTTACGCAGAATCAGAGCTGGTGAGGCTTTAGAGGTGTACACTGTATCTAAAGCACCATGACTGAACTCAGACATCACATTCTCAGATGCAAACTTGGAAGGATACCAACACCCCCATAATGACCCGCTGGTGGTAAGGGCTATTGTGGCTAACAGAACTGTTCACCGGGTTCTGATAGATAACGGAAGCTCAACAGATATCATATTTGCTTCCGCATTTGACAAAATGAACATAGGAAGGGAAAAGATGGAGCCCGTGAATACTCACCTGTTGGGATTTGCAGGAGAACGGGCATTGCCGCTAGGCTCAATCTAGCTTGTGCTCACTATGGGAGACCTCCCTTGCCAGGCAACCACTACGATAAGATTCCTAGTGGTTGATGCCCCCTCTGCATACAACATGTTACTCGGGAGACCTTCTCTCAATGCAATGAAGGCCATCCCCTCAGCCTGTCATCTGGTCATGAAATTCCCTACAAAAAATGGAGTTGGAGTGGTCCGAGGAGATCAACGGGTTACAAGGGAATGTTACTTGACTTCGATGAAGCAGAAAGAAGTTGAAAACATACGACTAGATGAGCTGGATATGAGGGACGAACTAGGCACCAGGCCAACGCCATCGGAAGAGCTGGAGCCAGTTCAGCTTGATGAAGAGCCAGAACTTCTCGTCTACATTGGGACTAAACTGAGTAGAAAGGTTAAGGACCTTCTCATCCTATTCCTGAAAGGAGAATATGGGGGTGTTCACTTGGAAACAAGAAGACATGGAAGGCATTGACCCCTCGGTTATCATTCACAAACTGAGTGTGAACCTTGCCTGCAAGCTCGTCAAGCAGAAGCAAAGGAGTTTTGCCCCAGAGCGTCAGAAGGCAATCAATGAGGAGGTCGACAAGCTTCTTCACGGCCTATCAGGGAAGTAGATTACCCTACCTGGTTGGCCAACGTGGTTCTTGTCAGGAAAACCAATGGCAAAATGGCGACTCTGCATAGACTTTACTGATCTCAACCAAGCGTGCCCTAAGGATAGTTTTCCTTTACCCCGGATCGACTTAATAGTGGATGCCACCGTTGGGCACGAACTCCTCAGCTTTATGGACGCTTTCTCTGGTTATAATCAGATCAGGATGGATCCAATCGACTAGGAGAAGACCTCTTTCGTGACTGAGCAGGGGACTTACTGCTATCAAGTTATGCCTTTTGGGTTGAAAAATGCGGGAGCTACCTACCAGCGTCTGGTGAACCAAATGTTCCAAAGGCAAATTGGGACATCCATGAAAGTTTATATCAACGACATGCTGGTGAAGTCGCTAAAGGCAGAGCTCCGCATTGCACACCTAGCATAATCGTTTCAGGTCCTTAAGGAATACAAGATGAAGCTGAACCCTGCCAAATGTGCCTTTGGAGTATCTGCGGGAAAATTTTTAGGTTTCATAGTAAACAGCAGAGAAATAGAGGCTAACCCCGAAAAGGTTAAGACAGTCCTAAACATGCAGCCACCATCTAACGTAAAGGAAATCCAACACCTGACAGGGAGAATAGCAGCCTTGGGACTCTTTGTGTCTAGATCAAGCGACAAGTGTCAACCTTTCTTTCGAGTCCTAAAAAAGGCATTCCATTAGGATACTCAATGCGAAGAGGCATTTAGGGCTCTAAAGGTTTACTTGAGTTCCCCACCTCTACTGGCAAGCCCCTTGGAAGGAGAGTTACTTACTCTATATTTGGTTGTTTCAGATTTCTTGACCAGCGCAGCTCTAGTGAGGGAGAGAGACAGAGCTCAGCAGCCGGTCTACTACTGCAGCAGAGCTTTGAGGGGGGCAGAGGAGAGATACCCAAAAATGGAGAAACTAGCTTTGGCTTTGGTAACCAAAGCCAGGAGACTTAGACCATACTTCCAGGCGCACACCATCGAGGTACCAACAGAGCAGCCGATGAAGCAAGTGCTACATAAATCGGGGTCCTCAGGAAGGCTAGTGAAGTGGGCTATAGAGCTCAGCGATTTTGATATTAGGTTCAAGCCAAGAACTGCAGTCAAAGGGTAGATTTTAGCGAACTTCATTGAAGAATTCACGACACCAAAGCCTCTAGAGACCGTGCAACTGGTACCCGACCTCCCCGCATGGAAGCTTTCAGTAGATGGAGCAGCCAATGCTCAGGGGAGCGGGGCAGGCTTAATCTTAACCTCCCTAAATGGAGTAGATGTCAAATACGCACTCAGATTTGGGTTTTAGGCTTCAAACAATGAGGCAGAATACGAGGTTGTCATAGCTGGACTCAACCTTGCCCATTCAATGGAGACAGAACAGTTGGAGATCTGCAGCGATTCTCAACTAGTTGTAAAGCAGATAGAAGAGTNACATAGGAAGGGAAAAGATGGAGCCCGTGAATACTCACCTGTTGGGATTTGCAGGAGAACGGGCATTGCCGCTAGGCTCAATCTAGCTTGTGCTCACTATGGGAGACCTCCCTTGCCAGGCAACCACTACGATAAGATTCCTAGTGGTTGATGCCCCCTCTGCATACAACATGTTACTCGGGAGACCTTCTCTCAATGCAATGAAGGCCATCCCCTCAGCCTGTCATCTGGTCATGAAATTCCCTACAAAAAATGGAGTTGGAGTGGTCCGAGGAGATCAACGGGTTACAAGGGAATGTTACTTGACTTCGATGAAGCAGAAAGAAGTTGAAAACATACGACTAGNTGAGGCTAGAGGCAAAAAAATGGTGCTTCACCTCAGGAAGGTGTAGAAGTTGATCAAGAAGTTTGTACGAGTCCAGATTATACACGTCCCAAGAGCTAAAAACTCACGAGCAGACGCCATGGCGAGGCTGGCAACAACTTCTCAGGAAAGTTTGGACAGGTTAATTCAGGTGGAGCACTTAGCTGAACCNGAACTAGGCACCAGGCCAACGCCATCGGAAGAGCTGGAGCCAGTTCAGCTTGATGAAGAGCCAGAACNTGTTAATTCAGGTGGAGCACTTAGCTGAACCATCTATATGCAGAGAAGATGAAGAGGTGCTGTCTGTGCACACCTCATCGAGCTGGATGGACCCCATCATTGGATACCTCAAGGATGGAGCTTTGNTTCTCGTCTACATTGGGACTAAACTGAGTAGAAAGGTTAAGGACCTTCTCATCCTATTCCTGAAAGGAGAATATGGGGGTGTTCACTTGGAAACAAGAAGACATGGAAGGCATTGACCCCNGGTTAATTCAGGTGGAGCACTTAGCTGAACCATCTACATGCAGAGAAGATGAAGAGGTGCTATCTGTGCACACCTCATCGAGCTGGATGGACCCCATCATTGGATACCTCAAGGATGGAGCTTTGCCAGAAGATCCCAAAGAGACTACAAAGCTAAGATCTAGATCAGCTAGGTTTTCTATTTTGCAGGGAAGTTTATATAAGTGAGGTTTCTCAATACCTCTCCTTAAATGCGTGGGAGCCAAAGACGCCAATTACATACTTAGGGAGATCCATTAGGGAGTCTGTGGCAACCACATCGGGGCTCGAGCTCTTACGAGAAAGACCCTACGACAGGGGTATTATTGGCCCACCATGCTCACGAATGCCACTGACTTGGTCAGAATATGCAAGGTCAGTAATAAGTCCATGGCCTTTTTAGCAATGGGAAGTAGACATACTTGGGCCCCTTCCTACAAGAGTGGGACAGTGTAAGTTTGTCATAATAGAGNACTGAGTGTGAACCTTGCCTGCAAGCTCGTCAAGCAGAAGCAAAGGAGTTTTGCCCCAGAGCGTCAGAAGGCAATCAATGAGGAGGTCGACAAGCTTCTTCACGGCCTATCAGGGAAGTAGATTACCCTACCTGGTTGGCCAACGTGGTTCTTGTCAGGAAAACCAATGGCAAAATGGCGACTCTGCATAGACTTTACTGATCTCAACCAAGCGTGCCCTAAGGATAGTTTTCCTTTACCCCGGATCGACTTAATAGTGGATGCCACCGTTGGGCACGAACTCCTCAGCTTTATGGACGCTTTCTCTGGTTATAATCAGATCAGGATGGATCCAATCGACTAGGAGAAGACCTCTTTCGTGACTGAGCAGGGGACTTACTGCTATCAAGTTATGCCTTTTGGGTTGAAAAATGCGGGAGCTACCTACCAGCGTCTGGTGAACCAAATGTTCCAAAGGCAAATTGGGACATCCATGAAAGTTTATATCAACGACATGCTGGTGAAGTCGCTAAAGGCAGAGCTCCGCATTGCACACCTAGCATAANGGGTAGACTACTTCACCAAATGGGCAAAGGTAGAGCCTTTGGCCACAATTACGAAGCAGAAAGTCCAAAACTTCACGTGAAAGTCAATAATCTGCAGATTTGGTATTCCTAGGGCGATCGTCTCCGATAATGGGAAATAATTTGACAACCCGAAGTTCAAAANAGGTAGACTACTTCACCAAATGGGCAAAGGTAGAGCCTTTGGCCACAATTACAAAGCAGAAAGTCCAAAACTTCACGTGAAAGTCAATAATCTGCAGATTTGGTATTCCTAGGGCGATCGTCTCCGATAATGGGAAATAATTTGACAACCCGAAGTTCAAAAACTTCTGCGCTGAGCTAGGGATTAAGAATTNATGGCGACTCTGCATAGACTTTACTGATCTCAACCAAGCGTGCCCTAAGGATAGTTTTCCTTTACCCCGGATCGACTTAATAGTGGATGCCACCGTTGGGCACGAACTCCTCAGCTTTATGGACGCTTTCTCTGGTTATAATCAGATCAGGATGGATCCAATCGACTAGGAGAAGACCTCTTTCGTGACTGAGCAGGGGACTTACTGCTATCAAGTTATGCCTTNACTCAATCCAATGGGCAGGCGGAGGTCACCATCAGAACCATAAAAGCAGCCCTGAAAACTAAATTGGAAGGTCTAAAAGGTAAATGGGTGGAACACATTCCATAAGTACTATGGGCTTACAGAACAACAGCTAGGTCGGCGACTCAGGAAACACCGTTTGTTTTGGCCATTGGAACCAAAAAAGTGGCACCAATCGAGATTGGACTTCCATCCCCCCGAACTGGGTTCGCTAACGAAGGGGACAATGATGAGTCCCTTCTACTGAGTTTGGATCTCATAGAAGAAAAGAGGGATGCAGCTTTACATCGTATCAAAAGTTATCAGAGNCTAGGGCGATCGTCTCCGATAATGGGAAATAATTTGACAACCCGAAGTTCAAAAACTTCTGCGCTGAGCTAGGGATTAAGAATTACTTTTCAGCTCCAGCCCATACTCAATCCAATGGGCAGGCGGAGGTCACCATCAGAACCATAAAAGCAGCCCTGAAAACTAAATTGGAAGGTCTAAAAGGTAAATGGGTGGAACACATTCCATAAGTACTATGGGCTTACAGAACAACAGCTAGGTCGGCGACTCAGGAAACACCGTTTGTTTTGGCCATTGGAACCAAAAAAGTGGCACCAATCGAGATTGGACTTCCATCCCCCCGAACTGGGTTCGCTAACGAAGGGGACAATGATGAGTCCTTTCTACTGAGTTTGGATCTCATAGAAGAAAAGAGGGATGCAGCTTTACATCGTATCAAAAGTTATCAGAGGAGGGCAGCCAAGTACTATGAGAAGAAGATCAGACAAAGGAGTTTCAAGATGGGCAATCTAGTGCTCAGAAAACTTCTGTTGGCAAGGAAAGACCCCACTCACGGGAAGCTGGGGGCAAATTGGGAAGGTCCGTACATCATCTCAAAGGTGATAAGGCCGAGAAATTATGAGTTGCGAACCAAGAAAGGGAAACTCCTACCTCATTCTTGGAATGCGGAGCATCTTAAGAGATTTTTTTCATAAGCTTCTTATGTAATTTGATTGTCCTCAATAAAAATGCGTGTCTTTATTTTTTCCCTGTGAAATTGCCTAAAAACAAGCTCAGTAGCTCACGATGAACTTCTCAGTTCATGGAAATGAGCTCAAAAGCTCACGATGAACCCTTAAGTTTATAAATACGAGCTCAATAGCACATGATGAACTCCTCAGTTCATGAAAACGAGCTCAATAGCTCATGATGAACCCTTAAGTTCATAGGAATGAGCTCAATAGCTCATGATGAACTCCTCAGTTCATGGAAACGAACTCAATAGCTCATGATGAACCCTTAAGTTCATAAAAATGAGTTCAATAGCTCACGATGAACTCCTAAGTTCATAAGAATGAGCTCAATAGCTCACGATGAACTCCTCAGTTCATGAAAACGAGCTCAAACTCTCACGATGAACCCTTAAGTTCGTAAAAATGAGCTCAAAAAATCTCAATGAACTCCTAAGTTCGTCACAACGAGCTCGGCCACCTACGGCGGAAATTCTAAAAAAGAAACTCTTTCAGGAGAAGTTGCAGAACCATGAGGTCTACGAGTCTAACATCCTGAAAAACTCAGATAGTTCCCAAGTTCAGAATTGAACTCGGCAGCCTTATTCCTATTAAAGATAAAGTTGTGCCAGACACCCCTAAGCCTTCACAAATAAGTTCACTTTAAGCTTCATGCCTCTCAGCTCACCACAACCTAAGCTCGGCTGCATAAACCTACAGAATCGCCAAAGCCAGCATGAAACGCAGGGAGCAACTAGTGATGAGATTTACCACTTTACTCTCATCCAGTGAGCTCGAGTATGAAACTCCCAAAGCATTCTTGCTTCAAGAAGAGCTTAGCACTCCTTAAAACAAGGGGGACAAGGGAAGAAAGTAAAAATACACAACTAGAGCACAACTCAAAGATGAAAATTCAAAGGCATAGTCTTATAGGGGTCAGTATACCGTAACTGCAGTCAAGAAAGCTGTGAGTCAGCTGTACAACTCAAAACCAGAGAAGTTATATTTTCAAAATGAGCTCATAGTTACAAATTTTCGATCATATTTCAAAATAAAATCCTAAGTCTCTAAAGGGGGATTTGGGGAAGGATTCTATAGTTCAGAAGTTGAAGTTTCGGCAACATGAGCAGATTGAGAGCCTAGGAGCTCGGCATAAAAAATAGCTGGAAAATCTGAAACCTCCACCGAAGAAGGGGATGGAACCTTGGTAGTCATTGTAATTCCTAGAGCAGGTAGAGAAAAAGGTACCTCAGGAGTCGTTAAGGCAGGAATCTAGACCTCCGCTGGAGATGAGCTCAGGGCCAGTGCCACGGAGATGAGGTCGGTTGAGAAGGAAGCAACCTTAGGAGCGGGAGGGGGAACATTGTTGAGATCAGAGTTGGCCGCTTTGTCCTCAGCGGGGGGATCAAAATTGAAATCCAGTTCAGGGTAGATCTCTTCAGCCCTGTTCTAAAAAGCAAGCCACCTAGAGGCCCACTGAGTTGTGACATCATCAGCCAGTTTGGCAATTACGCAATCTTTTTTCTTGATAGCTGCTCTCGTCACCTCGAGTTTGTTCTAAAGGACGTCACTCATCTTTGCAATAATTTCATATTCTCTCTTCATAGTTTGGAAGGAAGTTGAAGCTTCGAGAGACTCCCGACTGGCTCTGAGCCAATCATCTATTTTCTGCTTAAGTTCCCCTGAGGTTTTTCCTGAGCTCTTCTTTTGTTTTCTTAAGTTCCTCTTTGCAGCTCTTTCCCTCACGTGCAATCTTCTCCCTCACCTCTTCCAAACTCCTATTTAAGGAGGTCTGCTTCTCCACTTGCTCTTGCAAGTCTTGCACCTGGGCCTTGAGGTCACTATTCTCAAAGGACAGCTCGACAACCTTGAGTTCAAAAGCCTTGGAAGCTTTAACTGAACCTTCCATGGCTTGGATCCTCTTCAGCAACCCGCTGACATGGAGGGCAATCTGAAAGTGAGAAAAGTTCAGATAAGAAGGAGCAAAATGAACAAAACATGTATGCACGAAAAACATAAAAACTTATGGACGTAGAAACGAAAAGAGCAGTAGATATAGAGCTTCTAAGAGGCATGGTGGAAGCTCGCTGGATATCAAATTCGGGGAGAATGGAAGCAATGGCCTCTGCAGCTCTTTTCACGTTATCAATCAAAGAACTCAAACTTGCTTCTGCATTCCCCCCTTTTTCATGCTTACGTATCCCAGGAGCTTTCTGAGGAGGCCCCACAGTTGGGCAAGAAGGGATGGCTCTAGGGAAGAGGGGAAAAACCGACTCCAAAGGTTTCTCGACCTCACTTGTAGAGGGAAGGGTAGAGACCAAGCTTAGGTCAGGGACCTTACCAGAGGAGGGCAGTCTCGTCTTCTGAAGAAAGGAGCTCCTTGCAACCTCCGGAAAAGCCAAAAGAGGATTGGGGCCCCATTTGAGTTACAGAGGACGATTCCAGTCTNACTTAGGTCAGGGACCTTACCAGAGGAGGGCAGTCTCGTCTTCTGAAGAAAGGAGCTCCTTGCAACCTCTGGAAAAGCCAAAAGAGGATTGGGGCCCCATTTGAGTTACAGAGGACGATTCCAGTCTTGGAGCTTTGACTTCGACAGTTGGATCACCCCCTGGGCTGACCTCAACCTTACGTTTGCTTCTAGCTCGAGTCCTCCTCCTCATAGATAATTCATTAGAGTGATCCTTCACAGTAGGCTCCATTAAGAAAGAACCTGAAAAAATTGAGAAAGAACAGTTAAAAAAAAAAAGAGGAGAAAGAGAAGAGGTAAAAGGCAGGGGTAGAGGTGAAAGGGACAATACCTGATAATTCGTCAGCACTAATGGCAGAAAGAGGGAACAGATCTTCTACCCTCACTTCAGGAGGACTAAACCCAAGCCTCACAAGGACTTGAGGTCGGATTAGCTTTGAATACCTCTCCGATTTGCAGCTTGCCAAGTTCCTTAGGACCTGTTCGTTTACGGCATTAAGGTTTGGCTGGATGCCTAAGAAACGAAACCAGCCGAACAAGGTAGCCTAAGGTAAGCTAGAACTTATTCCAACTTGCATAAAAAGAAGTTCACCCAAGTTGTCAGGGGCAGACCACCCCCGAGGGATGGGAAGAGTGTCCGTCACATCGGCATGATTGAACTCCCATTCCCTCCCCCACATGAAAAAGAATAAATTTTTCCAGCGCTTNTCCGAACAAGGTAGCCTAAGGTAAGCTAGAACTTATTCCAACTTGCATAAAAAGAAGTTCACCCAAGTTGTTAGGGGCAGACCACCCCCGAGGGATGGGAAGAGTGTCCGTCACATCGGCATGATTGAACTCCCATTCCCTCCCCCACATGAAAAAGAATAAATTTTTCTAGCGCTTGTGGGAGCTCGGGAGATCAGAGATAAGAACCTTGGTTTTCACTCGTTTGGAGATGTACAAAAAGACATCAGTGGGAGAGATATTTGATATTGAAGAATTTCATGAGCAAAGACACAGTGGGGACACCCAGATCATGTTTCTTAAAGAAGACAAGAAAACCAACCAGCACCCCCCAAAAGTTAGGAGAAAGTTGGGCAGGGCAGACATTGAAATGTTGCAAACATTTTTGATGAAAGGATGCAGAGGAAAGCGGAGGTCGTTCTCAAAAACAGCCAGGAAGAAGCATACCTTTTTAGGGATAGAGGAATCATATAAGGTAAACATATCTGGACTCCAGAACTGGAGGCATTGAGGAAACCCAAATCGGACAGCTAGCACCTTCATGTAAGAAGGAATGATGTCACTATACCCCATGAGCTCGGAGGCCTTGGGGGCAACAACACCACCCTCAGCACTGCCTGAAATTTCCACGCCACTTACTTTGGTTTTGCCTTTGCTGGGAGATTTTAGGGCAGGAGGAGGCTCCTCAGTGCCTCCCTCAACATTAATAGAGTCCATTCCGGGGAAATCATCTATCTCTAACCCTACATCCNTCGTTCTCAAAAACAGCCAGGAAGAAGCATACCTTTTTAGGGATAGAGGAATCATATAAGGTAAACGTATCTGGACTCCAGAACTGGAGGCATTGAGGAAACCCAAATCGGACAGCTAGCACCTTCATGTAAGAAGGAACGATGTCACTATACCCCATGAGCTCGGAGGCCTTGGGGGCAACAACACCACCCTCAGCACTGCCTGAAATTTCCACGCCACTTACTTTGGTTTTGCCTTTGCTGGGAGATTTTAGGGCAGGAGGAGGCTCCTCAGTGCCTCCCTCAACATTAATAGAGTCCATTCCGGGGAAATCATCTATCTCTAACCCTACATCCCCCAGGTCTTAATCTTCTTCAACAAACCCATCTTTCATTAGTGAAAATAGACGATCCCGTAGCTTCAGAGGAAGCAGACATAGCTGGACAAGAATAAGGAAGCTTAAAAGACCTATAAAGAGGGGGGACCTCGGAGAAACACTCTTTGAGAGCCCAAGGAGCAAGAAACCGAAAACCAATGGCAAAAATCCTAACTATGGAGTAAGGGTCCAAGAAGAGAAGAAGACGAGACAGGGGAATACTTCGGCTTCTAGCGTAGCAGAATCGAAAGGCCCAAAAATGCCAAAACCACCTCAGACTTGAGGGATCCAGGGCAAGGAGCTGGGAAAGAAAGGGAAAACGTACCTAACCATGAATTGGTGACGGATTAAAGCTCGAGAAGGGGATTCGAAACCAAATCACGCTACGCCTCCAAGTTGAAACTGGGGTAACCGTCCCTTAGAGAAAACCCTAAAACCAGCGGCAGAATGGGGAAGATGAAGTTGTGAAAGGATAAAGAAGCCAAAAAGGATCTATAGAGTGAGGAGAAAATCGATGATCTAGGGGTATTTAGAGCTAACGGTACCTTGGGCCTCAAAATGGGCAACGTGCACAAGGAACGAGGAAGGAAATGATTACTTACAACCACTTTAAAAATAAATAATAATAATAAATATATATATTCCCACGTAAACTGATTGGGAAGCCATCACTGTAACATCCTAAGTTCAGCCCTTGCCCGAGCCAGCTCGGCCAAGAGTTGGGGGGCAATTGATGATACTCAGAATGATTCCCGAGCTAGAGCTCGGGAACGGAGGTCAGTTAAGGTGAGTTTAGAAGGTTAGAGCTATGCAGAGCTCAGAAAATCAGAGTTAGAGCTCCCCTCAAAGCGAGATAATAAGTTGAAGCAGGGAAGAAGCAACTAGATACTACAAAGAACTCGAAAGGTGATTTGAAATAACACTCAAGGCACAAAATCCTCAACTAACCAATATACTCTCCTAAGACTAAGGAGAATTTCTCGGATAGATGGCAAGGATCACGGATTGGATCCCATAAATTAAGGGATACCCCTATAAATACTATGTAACACCCCTAACAGAGGGGCAAGAACCCTAGTATCACATTGTACATTCTGTAACCCTTTTTGATATAGTAAATAGTGAAGGAAGGAGCAAGAATCTCCATTAAAGAGTGGATTAACCGAGCTCTTGAGCCGGTGAACCACTATATTTCTACTGTGTTAATTTCCCAATTCCCCAACAATTCTCAGTATCACTCCCTCGAGCCTAGTAGCTCAGATCCCAATAATTCCAAGATTATCACTTTCGTTTACTCGTCGTCACAAAATTGCATCACGTTGAAATACACCATCAGGTTACATGTTATACGTGCACAAATGTCATGAGCTGTAGGAGTAATATTCTAAATGTGAAGCAGCAAATTGATTTAGATATAATTTATCAATTTAGTTTTAAGCAGCAAATTGACAACAATTAGTTTTAGGTACACATTGATACAAATTTCTATTTTGGAGGGTGCAAATTGAGATTTTTGATCTTTGGGAGTGCACATTGATACAAAATTCTATCTTTGAGGGTGCAAATTGAGATTTTTGATCTTTAAGGGTGCAAATTAAGATTTGAACGATCTTTCGGGATGCGATTTACAATTAACCCTATCTTATTTTTATCCATTTTGACTCTATTTTTGATTCAAAAATATAATTTACACAAATATNTACAACCACTTTAAAAATAAATAATAATAATAAATATATATATTCCCACGTAAACTGATTGGGAAGCCATCACTGTTACATCCTAAGTTCAGCCCTTGCCCGAGCCAGCTCGGCCAAGAGTTGGGGGGCAATTGATGATACTCAGAATGATTCCCGAGCTAGAGCTCGGGAACGGAGGTCAGTTAAGGTGAGTTTAGAAGGTTAGAGCTATGCAGAGCTCAGAAAATCAGAGTTAGAGCTCCCCTCAAAGCGAGATAATAAGTTGAAGCAGGGAAGAAGCAACTAGATACTACAAAGAACTCGAAAGGTGATTTGAAATAACACTCAAGGCACAAAATCCTCAACTAACCAATATACTCTCCTAAGACTAAGGAGAATTTCTCGGATAGATGGCAAGGATCACGGATTGGATCCCATAAATTAAGGGATACCCCTATAAATACTATGTAACACCCCTAACAGAGGGGCAAGAACCCTAGTATCACATTGTACATTCTGTAACCCTTTTTGATATAGTAAATAGTGAAGGAAGGAGCAAGAATCTCCATTAAAGAGTGGATTAACCGAGCTCTTGAGCCGGTGAACCACTATATTTCTACTGTGTTAATTTCCCAATTCCCCAACAATTCTCAGTATCACTCCCTCGAGCCTAGTAGCTCAGATCCCAATAATTCCAAGATTATCACTTTCGTTTACTCGTCGTCACAAAATTGCATCACGTTGAAATACACCATCAGGTTACATGTTATACGTGCACAAATGTCATGAGCTGTAGGAGTAATATTCTAAATGTGAAGCAGCAAATTGATTTAGATATAATTTATCAATTTAGTTTTAAGCAGCAAATTGACAACAATTAGTTTTAGGTACACATTGATACAAATTTCTATTTTGGAGGGTGCAAATTGAGATTTTTGATCTTTGGGAGTGCACATTGATACAAAATTCTATCTTTGAGGGTGCAAATTGAGATTTTTGATCTTTAAGGGTGCAAATTAAGATTTGAACGATCTTTCGGGATGCGATTTACAATTAACCCTATCTTATTTTTATCCATTTTGACTCTATTTTTGATTCAAAAATATAATTTACACAAATATTAAGTTACAAAAATATTCATTATTTTAGATGAAGTAGTATATAAAAAAGCCTACGAGCAAGCCCGTTCAATAGGCTCACGAGTTGGACTGCGAGTAGTCTACCCCTATTCGAAGCTCGGTCCGGCCTGGCCCAATAACTTACTTGGGTAAGGACTTGAGCCTACACTATCTAGGGCCCGCCTGAAAAAAATTTCGCTGGCCAAGCCCGGCCTAGACCATAGACACCCCTATTTAGGAGTGATAAAATGGAGATTAGTTTGGCCCGAAA
Organism: Ilex paraguariensis; assembly: GCA_963454935.2. NCBI lineage: Eukaryota > Viridiplantae > Streptophyta > Magnoliopsida > Aquifoliales > Aquifoliaceae > Ilex > Ilex paraguariensis. Next base: position 209,581 of record CAUOFW020000002.1, read on the forward strand.
AATAAAATTCGGGAGTGAATTTAACTTGCTCGATCAATATTTTTGAGTTAATTTGAACCATGGAAAATTCAAGATAACATAGATTATCGAATTTAACCCCTTTTACCTAGAAATCACGAAAAATTTAAAATAAACTTTGGGATTCAAACTTAATTCTATTTTATTTTACAAATATTTATGAATAACAACTAAAACAAATAAAGACAAAATCTACAAATATCTATTATAATAAAGTACAAGGGATTTTAAATCCCTCAACTTACAAAATCGTTTGTATATTTCAGATTAATTGGTAAATATTCATAGTTAATCCCACATATAAGATTAAAATTCTACAAATTTTATTTCCCACCCAATCAAATGTTTTTGCCCACAACTTCCACCAATAGGACTCTTGCACTCTACTTTTTCAGAACTCTATATGTATCAGTATCATCCATCACCCATCTCTCACCTCTCTGTCCATCCTTTCTCTTTCCTTCATCTTCAATCTAACAGTACACAATTTATCTTCAACTTAAAATGAATCCAAAGGTCATAAATCTGTAACAACCATAGTAAAAAAAAACAAGAATATTGTAAAACTGATGACTTCGAGGGTAGCCAACCTCCAAAACTCAAGAATTGAATTTTTCTTCTCTGTTCTTTATTCACTCCTAACGTCTTTTTATACAAGACTATAGCAACTGACTCCTACAAAGACTCAATAACTGAAGATACTGCTCCAACTATGACTCCTTAATCCCCAATGTTGTGCATTCAGGTTTGACCCAATTAGCTAGAATAACAAAATTCCATAAATACCTCTAACAACTTATCCACCTAATTACCATAAAAATAAACAAAAGCATAAAACAAAATTTGTGGACTAAACCACAACAAATTTATTGGGACACACATGACAGAATCCCCTCCTCAAACAACCTTGTCCTCAAGGTTAGGGTTTTTCTCTTTCAGCTTGTAATAGTTCTCCTACGTAGCATCCTCCGTGTCAGTTCTTTGCCATTTGACTAAGACTTTAGTTACAGCTCTGCCTCCTTTCTTGACCATTCGCCTTTGAAGAATAGCTTCTGGTTCTGGTTGGATGATGCCTTCTTCATTTATAGGTGGCAGAGTGGGTTGCACAGGAACATTCTCAACCAACTTCTTCTTAAGCCACGAAACATGAAACACTGGATGTATGCGTGCTTTTGGGGGAAGATCAAGTTTGTAAGCAATAGCTCCAATTCGTTGAATGACCTGATACGAACCAAAATACCTAGGAGATAGCTTGAGAACTTTTCTCATGGCCACATAATGCTGCCTATATGGCTGTAAACGCAGGAATACCCAATCACCAATATCAAATTCACGTTCGGATCACCGAAGATCATCATATTTTTTCATGCGAGCTTGAGCAGCTTGGAGATTTTCCTTGAGAATTTTTGTAATTTGATCACGACTTTTAAGCTCATTCTCAACAACTTGGACTTAGGTAGTTCCACGCACATAGGATAGAAGGCGAGGTGGAGGAACTCCATAAACAGCCTCATAAGGGGTTAATTTTGTTGAATCATGAGTGTTGGTGTTGTACCACGATTCTGCCAACGCAAGCCATTTTGACCATTCCCAAGGTTTGGATCCGATGAAGCAGCTAAGATAATTTTCAAGGCATTGATTGACTATTTCTGACTGCCCATCGATTTGAGGATGGTACGCCGAGCTGAGATAGAGTTGTGTGCCCTGTAACTTAAAAACTTCTTGCCAAAATGCACTGATAAAGTGGGGTCATGATCACTTACAATTGTCCTTGACATCCCATGCAACTCGAAGACATATTCAACAAACAACCCCAACTATAGATTTCCCATGATAAGGATGAGAGAGGGCGATAAAGTATGCATACTTGGACAGTCGATCCACAACTACCATAATGACATCATTTTCGTGAGAAGGAAGAAGCCCTTCAATGAAGTCCATGCTAATATCCGTCCAAATTCATCTTGGAATTGNAATGAGAGAGGGCGATAAAGTATGCATACTTGGACAGTCGATCCACAACTACCATAATGACATCATTTTCGTGAGAACGAAGAAGCCCTTCAATGAAGTCCATGCTAATATCCGTCCAAATTCATCTTGGAATTGGTAAAGGTTGAAGAAGACCAACTGGTGCAACAATTTCTAATTTTGTGCGTTGACACTGATTGCATTCATGAATAAATTTGCGAATATCACCTCTCATACCAGGCCAGTAAAAATCTGCCTTGATCCTCTTAAAATTTTTATGATATCCAAAATGGCCAGCAGTAGGACTATTGTGAAGGTGTTGTAAGATCCGAAACTTGAGAGGAGTGTCGGAGCCGATATATATGCGGCCCTTGTAGAACAAGATTTCGTCCTGACACGAATATTTGAAACGANAAAATGGCCAGCAGTAGGACTATTGTGAAGGTGTTGTAAGATCCGAAACTTGAGAGGAGTGTCGAAGCCAATATATATGCGGCCCTTGTAGAACAAGATTTCGTCCTGACACGAATATTTGAAACGATCCAAGGTACCATCATAAAATTGCTTCAGCAACTGTTGCAACCCCAAATTGCAAGCATACTCCATCTTAACCTCATCAAACCAATTGGCGTATGGGCTGGATAAAGCGAACAAGAAGCCTTTCTCTTCATCTTCCTTTTGGGAAAGAGCATCTGCTACTTTATTTTCTTTTCCAGATTTATACTCCACCCCAAAGTCGTAACCCAATAATTTTCTGATCCATTTTTGCTAGACCGGAGTACCCACTCATTGCTCAAGAAGAAATTTGAGACATTGCTGATCAGTTTTAATTTTGAATGGCCATCCAACCAAATATGGCCTCCATTTGCGGACAGCAATCACCAGAGGAAGTAATTCCTTCTTATAAGTGGAGAGGAAAAGATTTTTTCCCTTAAGTGCATGACTAAGGAAAGCCAATGGTCACCCTTCTTGCATTAAAACAACCCCTATGCCATTACCTGATGCATCACATTTTATAACAAAATGCTTTGAGAAGTCGGGCAAAGCCAAAACAAGGGGTTGAGTCATGGATTCTTTCAACTTTTCAAAAGCTTCCTTAGCAGCTTCAGTCCATTGGAAGGATTCTTTCTTCAGCAAAGCAGTCAACGGTGTAGTAATTTTCCCATAGTCACGAATGAACTTTCGATAGTATCTGGTCAGACCCAAAAATCCCCTCAAGGACTTGAGATTTTTGGGAAGTGGCCAGCTCAACATTGCTTGTATTTTTGATGGATTTGCCACCACTCCATCTCCAGAGATAATATGACCCAAGTATTCAACTTCACGACACCCAAACCTGCACTTTGAAGCTTTTGCAAACAACTTGTGAACTCTTAAAATTTCAAGTGTCACCCATAAGTGTTCCAAATGATCCTTTAAATTCCTACTATATACAAGGATGTCATAGAAAAACACTAGAATGAACTTACGTAGGTATGGTCGAAATAGATCATTCATTAGCCCTTGAAAAGTTGATGGAGCATTTGTAAGGCCAAATAGCATTACAAGGAATTCATAATGCCCATCATGCGTTCTGAAAGCGGTTTTGTGCACATCTGCAGGGTGAACCCGAATTTGGTGGTAGCCTGATCTAAGATCTAGCTTAGAAAAAATGACTACACCAAAGAGTTCATCTAGTAGCTCATCTACTACCGGAATTGGGAACTTGGCTTTCATTGTTTTCGCATTAAGTGCATGATAGTCGACACATAAACGCCAACTCCCATCATATTTTCATACTAGTAACACCGGAGAGGAGAATGGAATTTGACTTGGGCTAACTATTCCAGAATCTAGCATTTCCTTCACAATGTGCTCAATTTCCCCCTTTTGATAATACGGGTAACGATATGGCCTAACACTCACGGGTTTAGCCCCTTCTTTTAGAACAATTTTGTGGTCTTGATCACGTGGACATGGTAGACCCTTCGGCTCTTGGAAAATATCTTGGAACTGGTTGATCACTTCTTGAATACAGGGGAACACTGATGTGGGTGTCGGAACTCTTATCAGGCTAAAGACTTGCACGAACACTCATTTGCTTTTTGTTGCCTAGAACCTTTGTAACCTGTGATTCTTCAATGAAAGCAAGCTCGGATGGTGATTGCCCTTTAAGTTGGACCTGTCGACCATCAATATTGAATTGCATCCACAAATTGAAGAAGTCCCACATTATAGGACCAAGAGTTTGTAGCCAATACGCTCCTAGCACCGCGTCACACCCGCCCAAACTTAGCAGATAATAGTCTATTTGAATGTGGTGTCCCTATAGAGACATGACAACCCCTTCACTATGACCTTGACTAGCCAATTGTTCCCCGTTAGCCACCATTACTTGCAATCGTCCACCAGCCCTAACTGTCAAATTCGTCTTTTTGGCAATAAAAGGGTCCAAGAAATTATGAGTACTACTAGATTCGATTAACACTACCACATTGTGCCCCTTCAAAGTTCCTTAGACTCGCATAGTTTGCAGAGCGAGTGCTCCTACTATTGCATGCAGAGAAATTTCTGGGGTCTTAGTTGTTGGGAATTCAAGTGCAACTTCCTCTTTCTCTGCTTCTTCTTCATCTGCTTCACTTGTATCTCCAACCTGATCAGCTCCATCAAGCAGGTATAGTTTTTGCACCTTGCACTTGTGGCCCGACGACCATTTTTCATTGCAATTGTAACACAACCCTCAATCACGACATGCCTTCATTTCGGATGGAGTGAGTTTTTGAATAGGTGGAGTATTTTTCTTGGTGGCCCCCAACTCATGAGCAGCAATAGCATGACCTCCTTAAGCCTGGATGGGCTTTGGACGGTGATTCACCTTTTCTTCTTGTATTCGCGCCAATCCAAAGGTAGCTGATAAAGTAGTGGGTTTGAGCATCTTGATAGTGAGCCTTATGTCATCCTTTAGCCCACCCAAGAAGCAACTGATCTTGAAAGATTCATTTAGTCCTTCTGTGCAATTGGCAAGGCAATCATCAATCGATGTTGGGGAAGGGTCTGATGATAGGCAAAGAATTGTTCAGCCCAATAAAGCCACCCAAACGGATCATCCCCATCGAACTTAGGAAAGTTGAGACAAAGAGCTCTTGTCTGGATTTCACTCACGGCCTCTGATTGAGAGTGATCAGCTTGGCGAACAACTGATTTGCCATGAGAATTATCTCCCATATCCCGTCATTGTGAACGACTCAAAGAGTCGTAGCTGATAGCAAGGAATTGCAATTGTTGCACGACCTCATCAAGGATTCTCTGTTGGGTTTCTTGTGCCTCCTTAAGTTGATTCATTGATTCACAAAATTGAGATACTCGAGTTCCCTCAGCCATTACAGGATAGCTGGCTTTGATACCAACTGTAACAACCACAGTAAAAAAAAACAAAAATATTGTAAAACTGACTACTTCGAGGGTAGCCAACCTCCAAAACTCAAGAATTAAAATTTTCTTCTCTGCTCTTTATTCATTGCTAACGTCTTTTTATACAAGACTCTAGCAACTGACTCCTACAAAGACTCCAACAAAGACTCAACAATTGAAGATACTGATCTAACTATGACTCCTTAATCCCTAATGTTGTGCATTGAGGTTTGACCTAATCAACTAGAATAACAAAATTCCATAAATACTTCTAACAACTCCTCTACCTAATTACCATAAAAATAAACAAAATCATAAAACAGAATTTGTGGACTAAACCCCAACAAATAATTTATTGGGAAACACGTGACAATATCATTCCCCAAACCATCCCTCCTCTGACGTCTCTCTTCTCTCGTCTGCCTCTCTCTCATCTGTCATCTCTGTGTTCTCACACCCTTTGTCTTCCCTATGTACCGCTCTGTGCTCTCACACCCTTTCTTTTCTACCGTCACCTCCTCTCACGCCGCATTCGACACTGTCGCCAGCCCACCTCCTCCATCTAACTTCGGCGACACTATCTGATGTATATCTTTATCAATCTTTCTCTTCTCTCAAATTTGTCTCCCCCTATTTCTATTTACCCCCCTCTCTCCACCACTTCTAACAAACCCCTCATCCTTCCTCACCAGCCCTTCTTCTATCCAGCCCACCCCCAAGACACTCCCTAGAACCACTCTCTGTGAACACGTATACACCCCCCTCCAATTGTGATTTGGGTGCTGCATATTCTAGATGATTGAACAAATTTTGTAGAGAATAATAAAGTTTGCCCTTACCCTCAGTCGACGACTGCACCCTCTTGCTTTAGTAGCCATTATTTGCTATTGTTGTGAGTCTTAGATTCATGAAAATTTTGCGGGGCCGCAAATCAAGAGGGATGGATCAAGTTATGTAGGCTCTTGGCAGCTGGCAAATTGATTGCGGCTCATTCCACTAATTATCTTCCTGACCGATAGCAGAAATTTGCAATTGCAACACTCATTGATTGTCGTTCCATACTTCATCCAGTTCTTAGTTCCACAATTTTGGTAAGCTTTAAAGTTTCTCACATCTCAAATAGCAGATAATCGATTATTTAGTTTTATTAAATAGATTATTTGTTAGTTTTGTAATTAGAGTTTGTTTCACGCAATAATAGTGTATTAAGTTGTCAATATGCATGTGTTTATATTGTGGGTTGGTGTGGGGGTTATATCAATGGCATGAGGTCCTATGAAATAGATCATATAAAATACGGAGGTTTGTTCTTCTCTTCCCTTATGTACCATAAATTCAGTACCTCTCTCAATTTGCATCCTCCCAATTTCTAATTTTTTTTTATAATTTTTTGTCACACAGACTTGATGTACTTAACATGATGGCCTAAATGATGCATGATTTTACCATTCTGCTATCTTGAATACACATGACATAAAAGAAAGGAAAACATTTGGGAGCTGGCAAAGAGAACCTACATGTCATTTGCAAATGATCAAAATAATCAGAAGTATTTCTGAGACATGACTGGCCTTATGTGCAAATATGACATTATTGGGAATTCATATTTTCTTCTTGCTTGGTCAGAGAATTCTTCCAGATTGTAAGAATGTCATTTGCGAGAGAAAAGTTATTTTTTTTCTTTAGGATTTGGATATTTATTTTCTGGTTATATGGCAATGATATTTAGTGCCATGAGTGTTGAAATTGGCTTGAAACCATTTGATTTTAGAATGTCGTGGATGTTATTTTATTGTTTAATATATGGTTATTCATTTAGCGAGTGAATCAAGTGCAATATGTTCTCATAAAGCATGTGCAACATTTGTGCAGATGTTTGGATTATGATATTGCAATAGTTGGATTATCATTGGATTGAGGCGAGTTTTTTAAATAAAGGCTTGTTCTAATTACTAAACTTGATTATAAATTATGTACTTTAAGGATCATGATTTTAGAGATAATTTTGTCAATTATTTTTTTTTATAAAAAAATAGTGGGTCGATATTGATTGACGATCTTTTTTACGTAGTGTCTACATACACGAAGAATTACTAGTTTTTGATATGATAACACAAGATCACTTCTCAGTACCCTAGGGGTTATCCTAGATGGACACATAAAGTGATGAGTGGAGCCCATTATATTGCTATATTAACCATTTTTATAATTTCCTAAGGAAATGGAACCTCATTTAATGTCCTTAAGATGTACTTGGATTAATTTCGGCTGTAGTCCCCAAAGTATTTATGTTGTCTCATTTTGGTCTCCAACCTTCTAATTTCATCCAATTGGTCCCCAAAGTATTACATTTGCACTTACCTAGTCCCCGCTGTTGAAGCCGTCCAAATTTCCGTTTATTCATAGTCATGTGCCATCCACATGACCCAGNCCCAACCTTCTAATTTCATCCAATTGGTCCCCAAAGTATTACATTTGCACTTACCTAGTCCCCGCCGTTGAAGCCGTCCAAATTTCCGTTTATTCATAGTCATGTGCCATCCACATGACCCAGCTGAGGGGCTATAATGTCATTTACCCCTCCTCCTATTACTGGAGGGAAGTTGATCAAGAGACTCTTCGATGTCTTCATTCACTTGTTTTGCAAACCAGAGCTTCAGTTGGGCAAATCACAATTAGGGAAAAACACGATCACCATGAGGGCAAAACACGATCACCATTAGGGTAAAGCAGAAGACCATTAGGGCAAAGCACAAAGATGGTACGTTCCAAACGACGGAAGACTGGAAATCAATATGCAGTTGAAGACATTCCTCATTATGGTATGTACTCATTCTTATAGATTTAAATCTAAGGTTCATAGGAAAGAATGATTTGTAAAAGTCGGTATTCAATATTATATAGTTTATGTGTTTGTTCGAAACCATGTGTTTATGCATTGGAAACTCTTTGTTTATAGTTTGTATAAGTTGCAATTTTTTTAAGTTGATGTGGTCCTTGAAAACCATTGTTTATGCATTGGAAATTGTTCAATGATAGTTAATGTGTTAGTTGTAATATTTTATAGTTAATTTGGTCCTTGAACATGATCTTATTATACAACAGTCACAATGGAGAATCATCAAGTTGATGGTGATGTCTCAAGGGAAAATGATAGTATTAGAATCTGATGCATCAGACAGTGAATACGAACCTGATTGTGAATCTAGTGAATGTAATGAGTATGATACGTTGGTTGACAGTGATTATGAAAGTGAGAATGATAACATGTTGTATGATAGTTATGTTAATAATGAAGCTGAATGGACTAGTTTGAATAGTAATAGGCAGAAAGAATCAGAAACAGACAAAAGGCAGCAGTTATAACTCAGTGATACAAATGGTGATTTTGAGGAGATTTTAAGCTGCTTCAGTTCATCTTATGGAGAGAATTATGCAAGAAAACATAAAAAATTTGAAGTTTTTAGGGCAAAAAATGATAAGGAAGACCCACATTTTAAACTGGTCATGTTATTTAGTACATCTGAGGAGATCAAGAATGTCATTAGACAACATGCTATCAAACATCAAAGAAATGTAAAATTAGTAAAAAATGATAAGAGGTGGGTGAGGGCAAAATGTGAAGAGGGCTGTAGTTGGCTGGTTTATGCTTGTAGAGTGCATGGTGAGAAAACATACCAAATAAATACATACATTGGTAAGCATACATGTGGGAAAACTTATAATAACAGAAATGTCACCTCAAAGATGATAGCATTGAAGTATATGGATGACCTAAGGGCCAACCCTTGTTGGCCTATAAAGGCTTTTAAAAAAAGAGTTAGGAGAGATTTTCATGTTGATGTATCAAGGAATCAATTGTATAGAGCAAAGAAAAGGGAAATGTTGTTGATACATGGTGATGAAATTGAACAATATGGTAAATTGTGGGATTACTGTGAGGAACTAAGAAGGACTAACCTTGGTTCCACAATTATCTTGGATGCACCTGGTGATGAGGAAAATGGTGAACTTATATTTCAGAGGTTTATGTATGTCTTGCAGCATGTAAGAGTGGATTTCTTCAAGGGTGTAGGAAAGTGATTTGATTAGATGGTTGCCACTTGAAAGGGGCATATAGTGGACAATTGTTGACTGCTGTTGGGATTGATGCCAATGATTCTATATTTCCCATTGCCTACTGTATTGTTGAGATTGAGATGAAAGAATCATGGGCATGGTTCTTAACAGTACTATGCATTGACTTAGGCATAACTGATCAAAACCAAGAGCAGTGGATCTTCATAACTGATAGGCAGAAGGTATGTTTGGATGTTTATTTCTTTATCAATTTATATTAACTGTACTATGCATGTTTAATTATTGTATATTCTGTGCAGGGTTTGCTTCTAGTATTGATTGAGAGAGTACCAGCATTTGAGCATAGGCATTGTGCTAGGCACATGCTAAACAATTTCATTAAACACTTTAAGGGATTGAGTATTAGGAAGAAATTTTAGAAATGTGTTAGGGCAACTTATGTTTCAGAATTTGACTATGGGATGTAAATGGTGAAAGAAGAAGATGAGAAGACAATTGATTGGTTGGCCAATGAGCCACCAAGGTATTGGAGTAGGTCACACTTCAGAGAAGAACCTAAGTGTGATATTTTGTTAAACAATCTATGTGAGAGCTTTAATGGGGCAATTATAGAGGCAAGGGATAAACCCATCATAGAAATGGTAGAATGGATTAGATGCTATTTAACTTAAAGAATGTTGAAGAGGAGAGAATGGTTTAGGAATTGGCATGGTGATATATGCCCTAAGCTTCAAAAGAGATTAGAGAAATGGAAAAGTGGTAGCTTTGATTGTATTACTGAGTGGCATGGTGAGTTGAAGTTTGGGGTAAGGTGTATGAATGTAGACCAATGCACAGTTGATTTAAAGGAGCAGTCTTGTTGTGAAAGGAAGGTATTGCTTTGAATAGGTAAATAATTTCATTGAACTTTTTGGACTTTTTGGCAAGTAGTAAACAATTTCATTGAAAAACATTGGCTCATATCTTACCTTTTCTCTATATGGCTTCAAGGTTCAACCATTGGTTCACCATCAACAAGCACCCATAATTTCAAGGTTCAACCATTGGTTTATACGCGAAGGGATAAAATACCATTCAGGAGGAGCAAATGAACAAGCACTCATGCAGCTTCTCTCTTTTTTTTTTTTTTGGGAGCCAATGTAAATGTGTTGCTCTCTTTTGGGTTTGTGGTGAGAGTCTAAATCTGGCTTATATGTAAATGTGTTACTATCTTTTGGGTTTGTGATGTAAATGTACCTTTCTTGCTCTCATTTTGAGTTTGTACTGAGAGACGAACTTGTAATTATGAACATCTTTTTGTCACAACTAATAAGTTGTTACCTTAATGAAAATCATGGGCTGTGGCTTTTCTGCATTGGTAGTAGTTATGATTAATTGAGAATGACATGGGAGCAAACAGGGCACATTCAAACTCATAAGTTTGCGACTATTGAAAAATACCTAAAACTTAACAGATAGTTTTGATGCAAACATGTTGTTACACTTCTAATTACATCAAACATAATAATTATATTTATATAAAATGCCATTTTCACAGGGCACCATCCTACACAAAAACAGGGTACCCTCATGCACACAAATAGAGCACCCTCCTAGACAAAAATAGGGCAGCCTCCACACACAAATAGGGCACCCACCACAGACAAACAGGGCACTACTACGTACAGGAAATGCCACACCCAAGTGAAAATTAAAAATGTCCAAGAACAGAACAGAGCAACCCAAAATAATTTTTCCCTAGCTTTTGCCTTTCGTTGTTGGTTCTCCTGTCTTTGCTTTGATCGCAACAATCCGGGTATCACTTGCTTCGCTCTATCGCACATTGGCAGATCATACCAAGCAAAAAATCCACACCCTTCAGCCTCCTACATATGCAACATTTTTGTTAAATGCATTCAAAATAGAAAATTCGGTAACAAAATCCAGAACATTTTGTTATCTCATATCTTTCACATCCAATGAACCTTCTTCCTAGGTTGGTATCCATCCTCAATTTGGCTATTTTTCTACAGCGGCATGGTGTTGCTAGCATTCCAGCCGCTACTGCCTTTCCTTCCCTTCCTTTCATTTTCTCTTCTCCTATGCTCTGTAACAGACAATGGGTCTTGTAGATATACCTGATGGCGGGAATGTTTCCCTCCAGTAATAGGAGGAGGGTAAATGACAATATAGCCCCTCAGCTGGGTCATGTGGATGACACATGACTATAAATAGACAAAAATCTAGACAACTTCAACTGCGGGGACTAGGTAAGTGCAAATGTAGTACTTTGGGGACCAATTTGATGAAATTAGAAGGTTGGGGACCAAAATGAGACATATAAATACTTTGGGGATCACATCCACAATTAATCCAATTTACTTTACTCCCCACTAATTCAATCATTGTTCTATATATCAATGCATATATCTGATCAATAATCTCAACATAATACTCTCAACCTCAACAAGGAAGATGTTTGGATTCTGATTTTTTTTTTTTTGATCAAAGTTTGGATTCTGATTGGTTCCAGCTTTGCTTGTCAAAACTTTATCTGCAATAGCTATGAATAAGATCAAGGAGAAATTTTTTTTCTTTTGGATTTGAGAGATGGTTCTAAAGGTATTCCATTTAAAGCAAACTATACATCCTCGAGCTATTGTCCTCTCTTAGGAACGCTTAGGGGTGCAATTTGGACGGGTCAACCTAAATCCAACCCAAAAGGAATAGGGCTTAGGTTGAAGTTTTTAATATTTGGGTTAGAACTGGGTCAAAAAACATCAACTTAAATTGAATTCAGACAATATTCGAATTGAGGTCTTAGGTTACCGGGTTCAACCCAAATATATAAATAGAGAACGAAAGACTTGGGTTTGTTTCCAATCCCCCTCTCTGCCTTTCTCCATTTCCTTCATTTGTTCTCCCTCTCCGCCTCCCCATCTACTCTCTAGCTTCTCTCCGCCTTTCTCCATTTTCTCTTCGTCTTTCTCCATCTCTTTTTCATCTGCAAGATCTGGAGAAGACCTCATTAGATGCAAAGAAGACATCGATAGATCTGGACCTCGATGGATTTGGACCGCCTCTTTGGACCTCGACTGTTCGCCTTTGATTGCGAAGAATATTCAAAGAAACCAACATAATGAACATGAGGAAAAAAGGCAGGGAAGAAAGGACATATTTTCTTGGTCTTCTTCGCAAAATAGAAGGTTAAGTGTGTCATCCCTTTGTAATACAATCACATTTTTTGGGGCCAAAGCTGCCCTAATTTCTGGCAGACATTGTAGTCTTCGATCTTGGCACATTCTACGAGCTCTGTCGTAGTTATTCTACAGAAGTGATTCTTCATAGAATCTTATAGCAACGTTGGTTAGTTTCCCCATATCTCAAATTGAAGGCCGAACGGGAAAGGTAGAGAAAAAGGCTACTTCAACCAACTGCCATGGTGATCTGCTTAGTTCGACACATATCAGCGTACTATGACTCAAACCATTCACCATTGATCAAGTCTTAAGCTGGACCAACTTATCCTTATCCTTACCAAAAAGCTTTCATTCAATCCATCTGCTTTCAGTTACCATCTGGGTTCTCTCTCTTTCACTGCACATAGATATACCATACTATTGTATTCGTGTGGGTATTTTTTGGTTGCATTATTGTGATTTGGTTGTGCAATGCTATGTTAATGGAGATTAATGAGATCAGTAAATTAGCATTTTTAGGCATTAGGTTTAGTACATTTGTAGATTTTCAGACCTTAGTATTGTGAATTTAGGTGTGTTGCTAGAGCCCGATTTCAACAAGAATTATGAGCTCGAAATAACCAGAATTCAACCCAAGTTTTAACAAATTAATTTGGGTAATACTTGGGTTGAGTAGGTTTGGTTAGAAGTTGAGTTCGGGTTGAGTTAGGATTAGAGTTTTTATACCTCGAGTTGGGCCTAGGTTAACCCCCTAACTCGCTCGAGTTGCACCTCTATTGGCCGCTTGAGCTAAATTGGATTCATGGCCAAAACAAGGAATAATGTCGAGTCATTAAGACCACACTACATTTAATTACAAATGGATTGAAATACCAACAGGTCTAGCACTAACTACAAGTTTTAAATTTTAGCTTCCTAAGGATAATGTAACAGACACATACATTTTTTAAATCTTATACAATACCTAAACTTTCATTGAAAAAATGGCTAAAAACCGATACACATGGGGTGCATAAACAAAAAATTTTTACAAAACAACGTTCTAACTAAATCTTTTTACAACAAATGAGATAGACTATCGCNCCGATACACATGGGGTGCATAAACAAAAAAATTTTACAAAACAACGTTCTAACTAAATCTTTTTACAACAAATGAGATAGACTATCGCCATATACAATTAACCTCTATGAGTTTTCATATTTTGAAAGTGTTACATGATAATTTAATTAGTAATGCAATCAAAAATATAATTCTTTATGTATACAATCAAGTTGTCTGTCATCCATTGATCGGTCATTCGATTATGCAATCGATTCTTTATAATCTTCATAGTAGAAAATGCTCTATACTGTATCAGTCACAATTGACAAGATCAATTATAATATCACAAGTAGAACAATTGATATACCACATTTTTTTTGTTTCAATATTTTCTGAGTAAAATCCCCAACCTTTAGAAGATTCATTGACTGATCTGGTGGGACCTCAATGATGTGAGTTTGGAAGTATGATCTGAGCCTTCTTGTTGCCATAACCAAAGCTAGGACTAGTTTATTCATCTATGAATATCTCTCCTCTGCCCCCTCAGAGCTCTACTATAGTAGTAAACTGGTTATTGAGCTATGTCTTGCTCTCTTACTAATGCCACGTTGGTTAAGAAATTCGAAAAAGTAGGTATAGGGTGAGCACTTTCCCTTTCAAAGGACTTACCAGAACTGGGGGTGAGCTCAGATAATCTTTAAGGGCTTTGAATGCTTCTTCGCATCGGGTATCCCGTTGGAACGCCTTTTTTAAGGTTTGGAAAAAGGGTTGACATTTGTCACTTGATTTGGAGACAAAACGACTTAGGGCCGCTATCCTTCCAGTTAAGCGTTGGACTTCCCTCGTATTTGAAGGTGGTTGCATGTTTATCACTGCTTTTATTTTTTTTGGGTTTGCCTCGATTTCCTTGCTATTGACTATAAAACCCAATAACTTCCCAGCAGAGACTCCGAATGTGCATTTGACGGGGTTGAGCTTCATTTGGTATTTCTTGAGAACATGGAAAGATTTTTCAAGGTGCCCAATGTGGAGCTCGACTTTTCATGACTTTACCAGCATGTCATCGTTGTACACCTCTATTGATGTTTCAATTTGTTTTTGAAATATTTGATTTATCAAACGCTGGTAAGTAGCTCCAACGTTCCTTAGTCCAAAAGGCATGACCTGGTAGCAGTATGTTCCTTACTCAGTTACAAAGGAGGTTTTCTCCTGGTTGCTAGGGTCCATTCTGATTTTGTTATACACAAAAAAGGCATCCATGAAGTTGAGGAGCTCATGTCCAGTTGTGGCATCCACAATCAAGTCAATCCGAGGTAAGGATAAGTTGTCTTTGGGACAAGTTCGGTTTAAATCGATGAAGTCGATGTAGAGGCACCATTTGCCATTGGACTTCCTGACGAGGACCACGTTTACTAGCTAGGTTGGATAGTCCACCTCTCTGATGGCTTTGACGTGAAGAAGTTTGCTGAACTACTTATTGATCACTTTTTGGCATTTCTGGGGCAAAACTTCTTCGCTTCTGTTTGATGGGCTTGAAGGTCGGATTCACGCTGAGTTTGTGCGTGATGATTGAGGAGTCAATTCCTAGCATATCTTCTTGTTTTCAGGCAAACACCTTCATATTCCTTCTGAGAAAATGAATCAGGAGGTCTTCAACTTCTGTGTTTAGCTTAGATCCCACGTATACTAGGTACTATGGCTTCTCGTCAAGCTGAATAGGCTCCAGCTCTTCTGAGGGCATTGGCTTGGTCTTCAGCTCGTTTTTCATGTTAAGTTGGTCCAATTGGATATTCTCGACCTTTTTCTTTTTCATGGATGCCATATATCACTCTCATGCTACACACTGGTCTTCTCGGACCGCTCCAATTTTTTTTTCNGCTCGTTTTTCATGTTAAGTTGGTCCAATTGGATAATCTCGACCTTTTTCTTTTTCATGGATGTCATATATCACTCTCATGCTACACACTGGTCTTCTCGGACCGCTCCAATTTTTTTTTCTATATGGAACTTCATAACGAGGTGGTAGGCTGCAGGAATGACCCTCATGGTACCGAGGGAAGGTTTTCCTAGCAGAATGTTATATGATTAAGGTGCATCGACCACTAGGAACCTCATAGTAGGGTGGACTAGTAAGGAGGATATCCCATAGTGAGCACGAGTTGGATTAAATTTAGGGGTAACGGCCTTTCCCCTTAGAATCCTAATAGGTGAGCCCTTACTGGCTCAAGTTTGTCTTTGTCTATATTCATCTTGTCGAAAGCAGATGCGAAAATGATGTTAGTAGAGCTCCCATTGTCAATCTGGACTCGATGGATGGTACAGTTGGCGACGATGAACCTTACCACCAAGAGGTCATCATGGGGATATTGGCAGCCTTCTAGGTCTGTATTTGAGAAAATGAAGTCCATGTTCAGCCGACGTGTTTTGGACATAGTGTGTACTTTCAACATCTCGTCAGTTCTAACTTTGTGCATGTGAGCCTTCTTGGTTGAGCTGGACTCTCCGCCTCTAGCGAATCCTTTGGATATCACTTTAATCTCTCCTAGAGGTTATTGATGTTGCGCAATGACTTGCTGCTGAGGTACTGGAGGTGGTTGAGCTTGATTCTGATTGTCCTACGTCACAAATTAGCGCAATTGTTCCCGTTGGATCAGGAACTCGATCTCCTTCTTCAATTGGATACAATCATCAATGAGATGACCATGGTCCCTATGGTATTCATAGTATTTCGTTGATTCCATTTTCGCGGGATTTACCTTTATTCGATATGGTCACCTCAGGAATTTTTCATTCTGTATCTTATAAAGGACTTGGGACACTGTGGCTGTGAGGGAGTGTACTGTCAAGGTGCAAATCTTGGCTACAATTCATGGGATGGTGGGCCAAGTCGGTCTTTGACGTCTCCTCTTCTTTTCGGAGAATGGTCCCCGTCTTTTCGTGGAGATCTATCTTTATTTCTTTCCTTTTTGGGACTTCGGTCTCTCTTCTTCTCTTTCTCCTTGTGGGTGGACGTGTTCCCTACCTTAGAGAGGAGTGCTTCCTCGCCGTTGATGGACTTTTCTGCCTTGGCGAGGATTTCTGCCATACTGGCTTGCTGGTTTTTGAAGATAGAGAACAATAGGTCATTTGATTGGATTCCTAATTCAGTAATAAAGGTAGTGATGACAAATTTCTCGTCAGGGACATTCACTTTCAGGGATTTTGAGTTGAACTTTTGAACAACTTTTGAACATAGCTCTGTAGGCTTTCATTGGGCCCCTATTTCACATTCAACATGTGATAACTAGCTCTTATGAAATGTGATACAAAGGAGACGAAGAGCTTTCTAAATGATGAGATAGATGCTGGGGGCGGCTTATTTAACCATGCTAGGGCTGAACTTTTCAAAGTGAT
This sequence comes from Ilex paraguariensis, assembly GCA_963454935.2. Taxonomy (NCBI): domain Eukaryota; kingdom Viridiplantae; phylum Streptophyta; class Magnoliopsida; order Aquifoliales; family Aquifoliaceae; genus Ilex; species Ilex paraguariensis. The sequence continues at coordinate 226,656 of CAUOFW020000002.1, forward strand.
GGCAAAGGCTCGACTTTGTACCTTGTCCTAGTACCCATGTAGCTACATTTGATTCTCGTAGGTGTTGAGATGGTCCATGGAATCTTTTGTTCCATCGAAGGCCTCCATTTGGGGCATTTTGAATTTAGGAGAAAGTGGAAAGTGCAACACTTGTGCGGTGAATGGGGATTTAGTCTGTTGAACTAAGACATCCATAGTCACTGGAGTTTTGCTTTTAACAGCCTCCTTCATGTGATTGAGCTCTTGTTGAATGTCTTTGAAGCAATATTCCCAATATTGTTCTTTCCTTTCCTGTTGAAACAGAGAAAATTCACTATTACGAGCTGCCCTATTTTGACTTTGCACTTACTCGTCATCCTTATTCCTACGAATTCGACGATGAGTATTGCCAACAGTTTGGCTGCACTCATCTCCCTCAGTGACGTCTTTCAGGGGATTGTTGTGCTGTCGCTCCCTCTGAGAGGGATCGTCTTGGGTTGACTGCACTCGTTATGGATGCTAAAGGATATTCAACAACTCCTCATTCTATTGGAGGTGACGTTGATTGACTAGGTGAAGGGCCTCCAATTCGTTGTTAGGTGCGGGATTCACTATAGGGGGATCAGGTGTAGGCAAAAAATCATGAGGATTTTCTTTCTGCCTCCCAGTGGTAGCTTCTTATTGGTTCTATAATTGAGAAAGATTCGTTTGTCCTCTGCTCATGTTACGTGTAGAAACTATCAATTACTGAAGAAAATTAGTAAATTTTTTAAGGGGAAACAGTCATTCCCATAGACGGCGCCAACTACTGATGTTATTAATGCGATTGGACAGAGGCATGAATATAAGGTGCATTGAATAATTTAGTCTAAGCTCCAAGGCTTTGAAGGATAGGGTTTTTCTGGGATCAATGGATGATTACATAGTGTTTATAGTGGTTCATCAGCTTGGGAGTTCGGTTAATCCACTCTTAAGGGAGTCTCTTGCTCCTAAATCTATTAATAACTGTGTGTGGTTTACAGAGAATATTTTATAAGGCTACAATGACTTTCTCTCCTCTAAAGGGCAATGCCTCTTATTTATAAATATTCCTGGGCTTTGCTTGATCTGGGATAAGATCTTCGCCCCTTCCTTGTAACGGTTGTCCCTTATTGCGCAACGAGACTTGCACCTATTGGGTGATTGACGCTAGAAAGATGGGGGACTTGATGGGATCCAATTGCCCTTTGAACAAACTTCCTTGTGATGTGGACACAAGGAGTTGAGGTCTAAAGTCGAGGTCCACAAGTAATACTGGTGAGCTGAGCTCCTGAGCTGTTAAGCATGACCTGAGGAATAGAGCTCATCCTTAAATATTTAGTGGTACCATCAAATTTCATAATCCAGCTCAATGGTGTCATAGTTCTCATTTATTTATAGGTTTTGGATCCCCACATTCCATGGACCTATTTAATTAATTTCATTAATTAGGAAAACTTTTATCTTGGAAGGTTAAGATCCCATGACCAATGCAAGACAACCTGGTATTCACTTTTTCGATCTTAGTTATTATATTACTAGAAATTACTCATGGTTGAATACACTATGTAACAAAAAAAAATTAGTATAAGATATATCCAACTTTGTGTATAATTGTCGTAGCAAAAAAAATTGCTAGGGTTTCTTTTGAGAATATAGGATGTGTAGCAATTCACATGTTGATGTGAGCGTTGGGATATGCCATGATTATTTGACTGATACAGCTTGATATACAAGTTTGAAACAATTCTAAAGATGCCTACAATTAAGTCCATGGTAAGTCTTGGTTTGTTTATATAAGCCCACTCCATAGATTTTATATAATATATTGTACTCTGCATAATCTATGGCATAGGGTCACAATCACACATTCAATGTGATGAAAAAGAATCTGCATCCAACTTTCCTTTTCCCGCAAAAGAAATGGTTAAGCAAAAAATTAAGAAAAAAACTCCTAACACGGAAATAGACTTGGACATGAGCTAATTATTTCATAGATATTAAACTATATTTTGGGGTCCAGTTATGTGTATATCAAACTTGACAATGAGCTATTGGAGAAAGAGATAAAAGTAAATTTATCCAAAGAATTCCTGGGTAAAGCAGGGACCAGATGAAATTGAACAGTACCTATATTTCTTGCTTTACATAAAGTAATTCAGAACTAACACCCCCACCCCAAAAAAAATAAAAACCCCTCCAAATACAATTTGAGCATCAAAGCATTTTTCACAACTGGTATGAGAGAATCGTATAATAACTTGGTTGGAATTAACAGAAACCAAGTTATGATAATATGAAGTAAACAGTTGCACAAAAGACGAATTATTTACCAAAATATAGCTAATTTATAACAAATCTATCGATTTATGACATTTTAAAACTTATTTATTAAAGTACAACTCTTTTTTAAAAACTAGATCATTGATCCGTTTTTTTTTTTAAAATGAGATTAACAACTCCGCTTTCAAATAAAACATATTTTTAANAATTTACGACGTTTTAAAACTTATTTATTAAAGTACAACTCTTTTTTAAAAACTAGATCATTGATCCGTTTTTTTTTTTAAAATGAGATTAACAANGATTTATGACATTTTAAAACTTATTTATTAAAGTACAACTCTTTTTTAAAAACTAGATCATTGATCCGTTTTTTTTTTTAAAATGAGATTAACAACTCCGCTTTCAAATAAAACATATTTTTAATATCATTACAAAACTAAATCCGCTTTCTAGGGGAGAAAAAATATCGGGTGGGGGTTATTCCCATCCCACAATCTCCATTCTCACCTATTTAATTTTTCATTATCAAACTATTAAGTTCACCATTTTTATATTCACCTCATTAGTAACTAAGTCCACTCTATGCTACATAACTCCCTTTAATAAATAAAGTCACTTTTTATTTTGTCATAATTAGAGTTTTATTCATTATCTCATCTCATACACTCACAAAAATATTTTTTTAATATGAATTTTTCTAGTGAGATACAAGTTACTATTACTTTTCAATTTAATTATATATTTGATTTCATGTTTGTTATATGGATTTTCATTATTGTTGGTATATTTTAATATATCTATCAAGTTTAATAAATATTTATTTAGAATTTATATTTGTGTATATATGTGTATGCTTTCAGATTATTTGTTTTGTTTATCTTGTTAAGGTTTTACATCTATGCTTGTTAATTTTTTTCTTTTTCGATTTTGTGTCTGTGCTTTATACTTGTTTTTTTTTTCAATATTTGGTTTTGCGTGTTGTAGTTTTGCTTGTTCATTTAATCTTTACTTGATTTTTTTTTTCTTCTTGTATCGATTTGCTTATTTCTTTATGTTTTTTCCTTGTTTAATTCTTTTCTTTTTTCTTATGTTGGCATGTTTTATTTTTCTTGTTTTGTAAATATATTTATGCATTCAAACTAATTGTCTTCTTTCATTATTTTTTTCTTATGATGACTTTAATATGAAGCATGTTGCTGCTAGAAATGTAATTGAAAGATGTTTTGGGAAGTTGAGCTATTTTATGAAGCCCGTCTTTTTATCCCACCAAAATACAGCACCGTATAATAATGCTTGTTGTTTTCTTCACAACTACATCAGGGATCAGATGCCAATAAACCCAATTGAGGCTGAGGTAGATGCAACAGGTTTCATGTTGGAAAACGATGTACATGATGATCGTATTACCACGGTTGAAACATCAAACGAGTGGTCAATATTTAGATTGAATTTGACAAATAAAATATTTGATGAGTGGAGAGTAAGTAGACAAAGAGTGTAATTTTTTGTACTTATATTTGAGAATAATTTTGTTTCTTGGAATTCGACCTCCAATACTATTGATATGAAATGAATGAAATTTAAGAATTTATGTTTTTATTTAACTTGTTTTTATTTTTTGCATACTGTTGATTATTTTTTAGACTTGCTTTTCATCGATTTATTTTTTGGTTCAATCTACATGTTCGGATAAGATTTTTAGTTGTCTTGATAGATTTTTTTTTGGGTTGGCACATGTGCTCTATTCAATTCATAAAGAACTATAATTGTTCATTTAAAATGAATGACCAATTTTGAATAGTTTTTTATTTTGATTTCTTTTTGTGAACTTATTTTTGAAGGAATTTGTTTTCTAATTTTTTAAAATTTATAGCGGTTTAATTTTTTTTTCAATGGATTCTCATTTTTTCTAATTATAAAATGTTTTACACAACTTTTAAATGGAATTGCAATCATAAAAAAATTGTTATTAATTATTTTTAGTCACTTTGTATATTTTTGTTAAATTTGATTCCATTTTAATGAAAAAATTATTTTATCCAAGCATAAGAATGAAATGAACATTCCATTCCAACATTTAATATTAAACAGCTGTCAAACATTGGAATGGTAATGCGCATTACCATTCCAATGTTACAAAACCCATTCACAAACCACCAAAAACCATTTATTTGAACCAAAAATATAATGTAACAAAATCAACTCAAGCATCTACATCTCCATCTCCATCGCTACACAAACTCAAGCATCTCCTTCATAAACCCATTCACAAATCACAAAAAATAATTTATCGAACCATATATAATTAATCTTGCAAAATAAAAACGAAAACCTTCCATTGATTTTGGGCTCTATAAGTAACCCAGGAATCCATCATATTCATGGCAGTTGGATTCTTCTCCCATCATATGCGTGACTGTGTGTGTGTGTGTGTGTGGGAGAAAGAGGAGGAATTAGGGGTGTCCATGGGCTGGATTACCGATAGGGTGCGTTATCCGACTTGAAAAAATAGGCCCGAAACTCGATAGTAGGCCCGATAGTTGACCCGCTTAAACCTGAGCCCAATATTCTTAAAAATATGACTTGGGTTTACCCTTAAACACATTACCTGACCCAATAGCCCGCCTGCCCTTCATTTGAAAAAAAGTTATACTTTTAGACCATTAAATTTGAAACTTTAAAGTAAGTCGTTCAATGTTGAAGTTTGAAGTTTTAAAAATTTAGATACTATAAATAATGTATTATTTTTTTTCCATATATTAAGCATACAAGTTTTAAATAGTAGATTAATGCAAATGATAGATAAGTGAGTAAATGTCAACTTAGTTGAGATGTATTCATTTTATTGGATGTAGTTCATTCCCTAATCAAAAATAAAATTATTCATTATTTTTTATTTATTTATTTTGACTCTACTTTCGATTCAAAAATATAATTTACACAAATACTAAGTTATAAAAATATTTATTATTTTTAAATAAAGTTGTATATAAAAAAATTCACGAGTAGGCCCACCTAATAGACTCGCAGGTTGGGTTGCAAGTAGCTTACCCCTACTTGAAGCCCGGCTCGGCCCATGAACACTCCTAAGAGGAATTATGGTATGAGATACTCAAAGCAACAATGTAAAAGTAGGATTTTTGCTTTTTATACTATAATACTCTATATCGAAAATAATATACAGGNGGTAAAATGGACAATTTACAATCTTAATCAAATGATTGTAAGCCTGACAGAACCTGTAAAGATTGTCAATATAATTCTCAAAGCAACAATGTAAAAGTAGGATTTTTGCTTTTTATACTATAATACTCTATATCGAAAATAATATACAGCTTACTTAATTGCGCCGTTGATTAAGTATGACTAAATTAGACTTATGTATAGTAACTTTATGTACCCACTAATTAAGTAAAGTTGAATTAGACTATAAAAGATAATGTGTCACTAAATTGGGGCTGAAATTAAGAAATTAATTAGAATAATTTCTGAATTTTCAATTATTTTTTATTCAAGATAAAAATAAAACGTGAGGTATAATTTGATGGCTTGACTATGCACTCATGAATTATGCTTGTGATATAGAGCGTGTCCTATAAAATAAGGAATAAATGGGAACTTTGTAACTGCATAAGAAAATATCTATTTACATATATATACACAATAGGTTTGGGTAGAGAAGACCAGGCGGCTAGACAGTTTGAGAGAGATGCCTACGTAGCAGAAAGCCAGAAAGTGTGTGTGCAGCCATGAAGACAAAGAAAATAAAATAGTGAAAGATAAAAGTTGCCAACAGATGTAGAAAGAAAGAGAAAATGACATAGATTCNTGAAGTTTTAAAAATTTAGATACTATAAATAATGTATTATTTTTTTTCCATATATTAAGCATACAAGTTTTAAATAGTAGATTAATGCAAATGATAGATAAGTGAGTAAATGTCAACTTAGTTGAGATGTATTCATTTTATTGGATGTAGTTCATTCCCTAATCAAAAATAAAATTATTCATTATTTTTTATTTATTTATTTTGACTCTACTTTCGATTCAAAAATATAATTTACACAAATACTAAGTTATAAAAATATTTATTATTTTTAAATAAAGTTGTATATAAAAAAATTCACGAGTAGGCCCACCTAATAGACTCGCAGGTTGGGTTGCAAGTAGCTTACCCCTACTTGAAGCCCGGCTCGGCCCATGAACACTCCTAAGAGGAATTATGGTATGAGATACTCAAAGCAACAATGTAAAAGTAGGATTTTTGCTTTTTATACTATAATACTCTATATCGAAAATAATATACAGGTTACTTAATTGCGCCGTTAATTAAGTATGACTAAGTTAGACTTATGTATAGTAACTTTATGTACCCACTAATTAAGTAAAGTTGAATTAGACTATAAAAGATAATGTGTCACTAAATTGGGGCTGAAATTAAGAAATTAATTAGAATAATTTCTGAATTTTCAATTATTTTTTATTCAAGATAAAAATAAAACGTGAGGTATAATTTGATGGCTTGACTATGCACTCATGAATTATGCTTGTGATATAGAGCGTGTCCTATAAAATAAGGAATAAATGGGAACTTTGTAACTGCATAAGAAAATATCTATTTACATATATATACACAATAGGTTTGGGTAGAGAAGACCAGGCGGCTAGACAGTTTGAGAGAGATGCCTACGTAGCAGAAAGCCAGAAAGTGTGTGTGCAGCCATGAAGACAAAGAAAATAAAATAGTGAAAGATAAAAGTTGCCAACAGATGTAGAAAGAAAGAGAAAATGACATAGATTCTTTCTAAAACAAATCAATGGCCAACGGAGAGTACAAATCTCACCTAGGCAAGAATTTGAGAAGATTGGTTCGATATCCAGTCCTCACAATTATCGCTTCAATTTTGAAGGTCTGGTTTACCTCATAATATGTATTCGTGTCTTAATCTCCTTGTAAAAAGTCATTTTATTACTATCGTCATTCTATTCCGATCCATTATTTAACCATTGATTTGTGAGGCTCGTTTGGACTTTCATTTAATGGGCTTTGTATTTGTTGTGTGAAAAAGATTTTTGTTGGTGAAGTGCTGGAGACCTATTGGCACATGCGTCAGGCGCACCCAGTGGCATGGTTTGTTATTGAGATGTGATTGTAGCCTCAAGGGGTGTGTAATAAAATGGAATGTACAGAGTAAAGCCTAATATGTAGCCGAGACGAACTAAGTATGAAACCATGAATGATTTGAAAAATTAGAGAATTGGGTTTCGTATGAATTTTATGAAGAGATTTGTGTTAAATGCTCATTTTATTTGTTGATTCTCTGGTTGATTGTTGGATTATGCTGTAACCTTATGATTTCCGTATGTTATGTTCTAAATTTCTTACTGGCCTCTCAAGCTCACCCCCCATCTACCCCTCTTACATGCAAGTTAAAAATTTATGGAATGCAAGTTAAAAATTTATGGAAAGTCGAAAGATGATCGGGTCGATTGGGGAATTAGAGATTTCAAACTATTGATTCATTGGTAAAATTTCCACAATTTTGAGAGTGGTTTGAACTATTGTAATAATTTTTAAAGACTGAGTTTTCTATTTTTTAGTGATTGAGGATTTTCGTGCTCTATATGGATTGCTATTGATGGTAATTGAGTTCACGCACTGAATCCAAGTAGATCGTGTTCGGGGCGTGACTAAATGGTATCAGAACAATATGTTTCGTTATTGAATGGGAACTATAAGGTAATCGGTTACCTAGACGTGGTGATAATCATGAGGTATCGTTGGAGAAATGNTTGAATCCAAGTAGATCGTGTTCGGGGCGTGACTAAATGGTATCAGAACAATATGTTTCGTTATTGAATGGGAACCATAAGGTAATCGGTTACCTAGACGTGGTGATAATCATGAGGTATCGTTGGAGAAATGAAAAAGGAAAAACTAGAATGTGTAAGAGCAGTGTATACGCCAAGTGTCTGTGACCAAATCTTAGTGCTTGCCTAGGATCTATTACATTAAATCATTAAAATGTATTGGATTGGAATATCGTGGTATCTCACTTTGTCTAATTAGGCAATGTATTTGTGACCAAATACGTTGTAGGGAGGTATTGAATTCATTGCTGTAATGGAAACGGTATGGGAGAAATATATACTTTCAGAGTCAGTCGAGTAGACATTGAGTACATTGCTTGATACTCAATGATCACATAGTGGATTATTGAGTGGAATATGATAGACGGTAAAAGTTCTAAGTCGCTTCTTATTATTCACGTAATATTATTAAATTTTGGTGATGGTATTGGAATCAAAGACGATGGATGGGTATTTTAGAATTATTATTGTTGGTTGTATGGGTAATTTAATCAGATTAACGCCGTGAAAGTATGATAATATACACAAAAACAATTGAGGTATAGTTAAAATAATAGTAGTAGTAGTAATAATAATAATAATAATAATAAAGAACAACAAATTTTGAGGACAGAATTTATTTGAAGCGGGAAGAATGTAATACCCCAAACCGAATAACAGTATAAAAATAAATAAATAAATGAAATGTAGACGTAGTAAATTTTTTATTAGGTAATAAAAAAATTAGGCAATTTGGGACTAACAGTTATATTAGTGGATAGTTAACAATTATATATCGTAGGAGTCAAAACATTTTGCTTTTTCTTTTCTAAAGAAAAACAATAGATACAGAGACAGAAATGACTACGGCATGGGTGTGTGTATGAGAGAGCGAGAGAGAACTTTTAGGAAGAAAGAAAAAGTGATAGGCGGCTAAGGCCCAAAGAAAGGAAGAGATAGATGATGATTTGCAGAAGAAAGAGAAGCAAAAGGTATTAATTATCAAAGATTTGTTGTGGAATTGTTAGGGACATTTTGAAGTGCTTAATCGATAGTGTGGAGGACTTCATGTAAGTAATTTTCTATCTCCTCCAGTGTTCTTATATTAAATGTATTTTTTTTTTTTGGGCTCAAAGGTATGGTGCATTTTGATTGAAAATGTCAACTAATTATTGATATTGTCGCACCATGTTTTATTATATGCTTTTTTTGAAAATGCGGACTTGGCATATGTGATGAGATAATTCCTTTTGAGAATAAACTATAATTTTTAAGAAGAATTACACCAAGATCTCCTGAGGTTTGTCACTTAATTACACATACCTCTGACATTTAAAATATTATACATAGATCCCCTGAGGTTTGTACGTGCATAACACTTAGACCCCTCTTGTAAATATATCCGTTAATAAATTACACTTAAACTCCCTAAAGTTTGTGGGTATATAATACTTGGCCCCCCTAAGTTTAAAATATTATANTTTTGTCACTTAATTACACATACCTCTGACATTTAAAATATTATACATAGATCCCCTGAAGTTTGTACGTGCATAACACTTAGACCCCTCTTGTAAATATATCCGTTAATAAATTACACTTAAACTCCCTAAAGTTTGTGGGTATATAATACTTGGCCCCCCTAAGTTTAAAATATTATACTTAGACCAAAAATATTACAATCAAATATAAAATATAAAATATTTTAAATTTTACAACCAAAATTCATGTTTTATTGTATCATTTATTGAAATAAAATTAAAAATAAAAATTCAATTTTTTCTTAAAAAATTGTAATTACTATACAATTATATTGTCTATTAAAATTTAATTAGTCGTTTAAACGACTAAATTAAAATGCTAAATTACCCCAATTAAATCTAAAAAATATTGTGTCCATTACAATTTGATTCCTTATTTAATTTTTTAGTTTTGTTCTAATAAACAATATAAATATATACTAACTATGTTTTTTTAAAAAAAATATTTTTTATTTTTGATTTTATTTCAATAAATGGCATAATAGAACATTAATTTTGGATGTAAACTTCATGTTCTATTATGAATGACTTATATTTATTGNTTTAAAAATATTTTTTATTTTTGATTTTATTTCAATAAATGGCATAATAGAACATTAATTNAAAAAAAATATTTTTTATTTTTGATTTTATTTCAATAAATGGCATAATAGAACATTAATTTTGGATGTAAACTTCATGTTCTATTATGAATGACTTATATTTATTGTTTGATTTTTTAGTTTTATTCCAATAGATAGTATAATTGTATACTAATTAAGATTTTGTTTTAAAAAAATTAAATTTTTATTTTAATTTTATTTCATAAAATGATATAATAGAACATGAATTTTGGTTGTGAAATTTAAAATATTTGATATTTGATATTTGATTTGAGTATTTTTAATCTAAGTATCATATTTTAAATTTAAAGGGTCTAAATATTATATACCCACAAACTTTAAGGGAGTCTAAGTGTAATTTATTAACATATATTTTTACAACAGAGGTCTAAGTGTTACGCGTGTATAAATCTCAAGGGGTCTGTATGTAATATTTCAAATGTCAGGGGTTTGAGTGATTAAGTGACAAACCTCAGGGAGTCTAGGTGTAATTCTCCCTAATTTTTATTATTGATGGCATTGCATATGATTTTCAAATGAATTGTGAAATTGTGTTGTAAAAGGATGTTTTGAGTTGACTCTCATTTTGGTTATGATCGACCCTATCCCAAGGGGTGATTTTGTTTGTGAATATGTGGATGTCATGATCATAATAGAAAAATTGACTATGATCTGACCCGATGTCACACAGGTTAATGTGATGAGTGAACTCAGTAGCTAATAAGGGAGATACATTGGTTAGGATCTAATTTTAACTTGGGACCTGATCTCACACGGGTTAATGTGATGTTTGGACCTAGAGGTCAATGGGGGAGATACGTGTGGCATTAAGAACTTGGTCACGGGTGAATGTGGCCGTAGCCATTAAAGAATGTTGAGTGATTATTTAATTGTTAAATTGTATGATGTTTGATGCTATTGAACTTGGAAATTATTGGGATTTATGATCGTTTTATGAATCTTTTGTGAAAGTTTTGATTAGTTATTTTGAAATGCATGCCTTGTCCAATTGGTAGAGGTACACTATTACCTATGAGCCGTTGAGCTCACCCAATTTTAATATTTTTAGATGTTGAAGAATGGATGTGATTAGATTCGGGAGACAAATTCGAGATCAGGGTTCATGAGGTTTAAGGTATATATTTAGAGATGACGTGAAATGAAATTGTTACATAGTTAAGTTGTATCTGGATTTAAGGGTATTGATTATTTAAAATATGAAGCTTTGATATTTTAGATTATTTAGCATGCTTTGTTAGCTGCCATAACTCTTATTCCATTGGTCAAGTATTGTAAATTGATGTGCAAAATGTCATATTTTTCTCTTTTAATATTTCGTCTTTTATACTTATTTGGTGCCTAAATGTACTCATTATTCTTATATTTTGATTTAGGATGCAAATGGAGGAGTTAAATGCAAAACGAAATTAATTGGATGATTTTGGACAGTTTTGACATCACTTCGTAATTTGGGCATACCTCTCTCATCCGAGCTCTGATTGAGATGATTCAAGATTTTGTGGAACGCCAAGAAAAAACGCTACAACTTTCTTGTTTTGAGTTTTGAGAGATATTGATTGAATCAAGGTCGAAATAAAGTTTGAAGTTGCAGTTAGTGCACTGTTTATATTCTGAAATCTGGTGCACAAAAATTCCAGTGGACTTTATTTTATTTTTACTTTCCTAGTTATATTAGAACTTTACTTTCCTAGTTATATTAGGACTTTACTTTCCTAGTTATATCAGGCTTGAGGAGGTTTTAGAGAAAAAGAGAAAAAAAAAACGTAAAAAGGAGAAAGAGGAGCAGATTGGCAGCGGCTATATCCCCCTTCTTCTCTAACTCTTCTTGCTATTTTTCATGAAGGCTATGTGTGGCTAAACCTTGATACTTGGTCGAAAGAAACGAAAGCCTTGGAATTAATAAAATTGTGAGATCTAATTTGTTTTTATTGTTCAATTTATGATTTGATTATCGAATGTTCTGTTGTGCCTATTTTTCATGATTGTCTCGTTTAATTACTAGGAGGCCTACTAGTTTATTATTCGTTGCAATCTACTGCAAGATTAGATATCAAATATGTAATTGTTTGATTACTCTAATTTGTGAAGCAACGAAGATTAAATGATTTGCTGCGTCAGAAATTATTCGGTCTTAGGAAGAACGCCCGACTAAATTAAATGCATCTGCTTGTGCTTGTGTTATTTAGTTTCATCGATCTTTCTAATTCATAATGCTGCTACTAGATTAAACCTTTAGTACTTGTCTTGAGTTGTTTAGTAGTTAAGGTTAATTAAATCGTTTGTTTTCTAATTAATTGCGACAGAAAAGATAGGAAGATAGTTCCAACGATGAATATTCAGATGATGAATTGATATTGCATCGATGATCAGTTGTAAATTAAATTCCGACGGTAGATGTTGACTTAGACCAATGTTTGTTCTCTTGATTGATTTCGATACTTTAATTTGAATTGTTCTTTAGTTGCTTTTTTTAAAATTGTTTTCGTTAAACTCAAACCCCCTCCATCCGTTCACGAGGCATAAAACTAAGCTAGATACTCTCTGTGGAAACGATCCTTACTCGCACTACTACATGTTTTTTAGGAGTATAGGTTTTATTTTTGATTGCCTACGACAGCACACCATAAATTGAGATCTATTGATGGGTTGGATGCCTGGCAGCTCAAGGGCATGTAGTGTTTCTCCCGCCACTAGGCCGACATTTAGAGATAGCAAATTTCGAGGATGAAATTTATTTTTAAGGAGGGGAGAATGTAATACTTCGCACTGAAAATAATATATTAGGCATAATATATAAGTTACTTGATTGAGCCGCTGACTAAGTATGACTAAATTAGACTTATATATATAACTTGATGTACCCACTAATTAAGTAAAGTTGAACTAGGCTATAAAAGATAGCGTGACATTAAATTGGGGCTGAAATTAGGAAGTTAATTTGAAATTTCTGAATTTTCAATTACTTTTTATTCAAGATAAAAATAAAAGGTGAGGTATAATTTTATGGCTTGACTACGCACCCATGAATTATGCTTGTGACATAGAGCATGTCCTATAAAATACGGAATAAATGGGAACTTTTTAACTGCATAAGAAAATATCTATTTTCATACATATATACACAGTAGGTTTGGGTAGATAGGACTTGGCGGCTAGAGAGTTTGAGAGAGACGCCCACGTGGCAGAAAGTGTGTGTGTGTGCAGCCATGAAGACTAAGGAAAAAAATAGTGAAAGATAAAAGTTGCCAAGAGATGTAGAAATAAAGAGAAAATGACATGGACTCTTTCTAAAACAAATCAATGGCCAACTGAGAGTACAAATCTCACCTAGGCGAGAATTTGAAAAGATTGGTTCGATATATTTTTTTTTTTGGGAGGGGAGGGAGAAAGGGGGTTTGAACACTTGACTTTAAGAACACAAAATTTGAACAAGATAAGGAGTATTATTGGACCAAAGGTAATGATTTATTTCATAATATGCATATGTGTCTTAATCTCTTTGCAAATAGACCTTTTATTGTTATCGTCATTGAATTCTGATCCATTGTTTAACTGTTGATTTGTGAGGTTCGTTTGGACTTTCATTTGATGGGTCTTTGTATTTATTTTGTGAAAAATATTTTTGTTAGTGAAGTACTTGGAACCTATTGGCACATGCATCAGGTGCACTCGGTGGTATGGTATTGTTATTGAGATGTGATTGTGGCCCTGAGGGGCATGTGATAGAATGAGATACACCGAGTAGCACCTAGTATGTAGCCGAAATGCTAGTATAAAACCATAAATGATTTGGGAAATTCGAGAATTGGGTTTTATATGAATTTTATGAAGAGATTTGTGCTAAATGCTTATTTTTTTGTTGATTCTGCATTTAATTGTTGAATTATCCTATAATCTCGTGACACCAAGGAAATCAGAATGATCAGAAAAATAATTCGCTAACCAATGATAGAGGCGTATGGTGTATGAAACAATTAATTCCTAACCCCTCAAAGGGGAGATTGGTGAAAATGCCCTTATTCATGCACGATCATGCCCACCACGGTGCATTAAATATTTTGACAAAAACAAGAAACACATTCACTGCTTGGCGAAGCCGAGAAGGGTATATAAAGTGCTCGGGGTCCCGAGTGCGAACAAAGGGAAACACTTGGTGCAGAGAAAAACAGATGCTCTGATCGAGGTCTACGTACCAGATATTGTCCCCTGTACGAACCAACCAGGAGCTTTCATCCACCTCAGTCAACTCCTAGAAGGTATAAATAGCACACTCAAGCTCAAAGCAAAGGTATGCAACCCCTTGTCTAAGCAATATAATATTGTTCTCAATCCTTCTCTCCAATACTGACTTGAGCATCGGAGGGATCACGTCGAAAAAAAGTCCGACGCCCTTCTAACTATTCTTTCTTGAGTGATAGGTCACTATTAAGGGCTTTTCAATGAGTTGATCGTTTGTAGAGGAGGGTTCCACCACCGTTCATTACCCATCTTCCCTAAGTTTTTGCTCGCAACTCCATAGTTGTTGATTATGGGAAACAAAATAGGGGTTTCTTTTTGGAGACGTTCCAGACAGACGAGAGCTCACCAAGGGAGAGATTTTTCATCTTATTTGTTGTGCAGCAATCACCCCCTACAATTTGGCACCGCCTGTGAAAAGCGACCAAGCTTTCTTGTGACAGTGACCATAGTGAGCATGCGTTTGAAAGGAAAGGGGTCTCAACAAAGAGTTATAGATGTCCCGGCTCTGTACATGTCAAGGACGGAGGACCAGGTTGAAATTGTCAACAAGGAGCACCCTTGTCACTCAAGAGAGAAGACCCACCAGACTGAACCAAGTCTTGGGGTTGATAGGGGAGGACCCCTGGCACGTTAGCTCATCGACTTCATAGAGGAGTGGCTAGGGAACATCTTGAAGCAAATCAAAAAGAATAATGTGAATGTCCTCAATAGACTTGATGAGTTTGCTCTCTTCAACGGGGTCTCCCAGAGCATACAACCATTAGAAGAATGCTTTGTCGAAGAGATAAGGTGTAGTGACTTGAGGAACCACATTGGCAATAGAATAGGAGGCTCTAAGGCTCTGAAACACCCGAGGGCCAATGGACAGAACCTGGAGATTCCAATCAAAAGGGTTAAAGCCTTGGATTAGAATGACTCCTCTGGAGACTATCCAGGCGAGGGGGTGAATAGGAGTCTGATGAGGGGCCAACCCTCTTTCTAAAAGACGTAAGGGCCAGGCGACATGCACACCGTGACCTTAGTGTGAAAAATCACTATAGGAACGAGGAAGACCTAAGGTCCAAACTAGACTCAAAGAGAATGAAAAGGTTTGTTCGTGACTGTGACATCGATACCAACACCATCCAATAACCATTCACTAGGAACATCAGGGAGGTGGAAGTGCCAAATATTCATCGTCTTGTGGTTCAAGGTTTATGATGGACTTTCTGACCCGGAGGCCTACCTCCGACAGTATAAATAGCTGATGTCGCTATATTACTCAAATCATAGATTGTTGTGTCGAGTGTTCTCATTGAGCCTCGACGACACAGTGATGAAATGGTTTAGGGCCCTTTCGCCAGACAACATTGGGTCCTAGAAAGAATTGAATAGACAGTTTACCGTGCGGTTGGTTCATTATCAGGAGCAAACACCCTAAAGATGTGGGGTCCCTTTTGACTCTCTAGCGGAGAGAAGGCAAAACGCTTTGCCAATACCCACCCGTTATTAGGAGAAGGTCAACGAGGTGGAGGGGTGCTCTGAAGTAATGACAGCTACTTCTATCCAACTTGGGTTGTCCCGAGACACCTACCTGTATAGATCCTTGACAAAGTGGACACCGACGAACATGGGCGAGTTGATGGCTCATATCAATAAGTACTCTAGGGTGGAAGATGAGTTGGCAGGGAACTGGGGGGAAGAGTTTGACTCTGAAGAAAAAAGACAAGGAGAGAGACAGGATCCCTCCAAAAAAGGGTCTGACTTAGACAACAAAAAATCTCTTCCTAGGGGTCTATATCGTGTTCAAAGAGCCCATTTACAAGTTGTTGCACAAGATTAAGAAGGAGCCATTTTTTAAATGGCCATCCAAGATGCAGGGCGATCCCTCCTCCAGGAACCAGAACGCCAGGTGCTCCTACCATAAGGATGTGGGCCAACTCACGGAGGACTGCCGAGTATTCAAAGTCTTCTTAGAGAAGAAGTTGGTCTAAGAGGGACACCTGCAGGAGTATATCGATAAGGAAACTCTAAGGGAAGCCTTTGCCACCATTGACCATGTCGATGTCTGCAACAACGTTATCGACGTCATTTCATGTCTGCCCCCTGGAGTGGCCGATGACCAACACTCTCAGGACCGATCTTAAGAGGATCACCTCTGCTAGAAAGGTGGAAGAAGAAAAAGACAGAGGACAAACAAGCAAGAATCCATGTACGGATCAAAGTGGCATTACCTTCTCAAACATCGATCTGGCGGGTGTGGGCATTCCCCAAAAAGATGCCCTGATTGTAATTCTGTGCATTTTGAATTTTGACGTCAAGAGGGTCCTGATCGACTCGGAGAGCTCCTCAAAGGTAATGTACCTCGACTTTTTGAAGCGGATGGACCTTGGACCCAAATATCTTACCCTCGTCAAGACATCCCTTGTCAAATTCATGGGTCATACGCCCTACCTTTGGGGAATATTAATTTTCCAGTCACGGCAGGACTTAATACAGTCTACAGAGTTTATGGTGATCAATTCCGATTCACCATACAACATAATCATGGGGCGGACTTGGTTGCACTCACTTGGAGTTATGCATTCCACCCACCACCAGAAATTGAAATTCCCCACTCCGAAGGAGATAACAAAAATCTGTAGAGACCAAGCCTTGTCAAATAGTTGTTTCTATACGGTAGTTAAGGCCGAGGTTGTATCCAAAGAGAAAGAATATGCCCCGGTGGAAGTGTTGAACAAATATTTTATCCCTATAAATAGGGGTATGTATTATGTAATCAGGTACCAGATGACTAGTTTTTTAGTGAATAATACATCGATGAAGGTTTTTGGTCCATGGATGTAAGTATGGTGTACCAAGGTGGGTATGATGTGTCGAATCACGTTATATCATTGTATTTTATTTTTATTGTTTTCCTATCTTTGAATTCCTATTTTCCAACAAGTATTATTTGTGTTAATTATCCGCCGTGCAAAACTAACAAATAGTGTTAGAGTTATGTTCCAACAAAGTGGTATCAAAGCTATGTTCCAGCATGTTCGGGCACCCCTTTGCTATATCATACCGAAATCAATTTCACTTTCAACGAACAATGATCCACCAATCATTTACAATCTGCAAATGCCTGCAGATAAAATGAACCTTAAGCACTTAATTCTGATCTTAAATATTTTGTCTTTTCGCACTTTTCACCTTGAACGATTTCAATTTTCTCATTTAGTACTGTCATAGATTAAATTTCTCACATTTCACCTTCAATATATAAAAAATGTTGCAATGTGACCCTTTTGTTAGTTTCTTTTATTTTATTTGTCAAAAGCCAACCCATTAATAATGACAAAAAAACTAACAGAAGGGCTACATTGCATCACTTTTGATTCGTTGAGGGTGCAATATNTTGTTAGTTTCTTTTATTTTATTTGTCAAAAGCCAACCCATTAATAATGACGAAAAAACTAACAGAAGGGCTACATTGCATCACTTTTGATTCGTTGAGGGTGCAATATGAAAAATTTAATCTTTGAGGCATAAAGTGAGAAACTTGAAATCTTTCAAGGTAAAAAGTGAAATTTGTCCTAAATATTAATCAAGTAAAACAAAATTAGCACTTTTTTTTTCCTTTGATAAACGAAACAGTCTAAATTGGGCCATGGATTAATTTTTTCAACGAGCATTAGAACTAAAATTCAGACTCATAAACAAAAAACACAAACCAAAACAAGCAAAGAATTCAACTTTCAAACAATTACCCCTATATTGGATGTACCCTATGTATATTGAATATACACAATCTTCTCTAAATTTATGGGTAGCAAAATAGGTTAGTGATGATACCCAAAAAAAATCACCACTTGATAGCGTGATCTGGTCAAGTAATTGGACCATCATGGAGTCATATTGCAAAGGCCACCCAAGGAAAGAAACCCAGGAGTGGCCCAGGCGACCACAAGGAGAACCACTCAGGCTACCAATATAGAAACCCCGAAGAGGATCAACATCAAAAGCTCGGGATTGCTGATTGAACTGATATCCTCTGTGCACGAGCTAACCTTAAGAGGAGAGCTCTCCCTAAAGTACACTCAACAAATGACATCCTCTACCAAAGGCGTGCAAGATCATCTCATGTCCAGGCTAGAAGACATGTCATCTTGCCACCACATCATGTTCTAGAAAGCCACGTCACTCCTAAATAATGTAGCCTCTAACAGCTTAGGAAATATAGACTCAAATAGTCCAAATATTCCCTCTACACAATTCTAACAAACCAGGGACCACTTGATGGTGACACACTATCTCTTATAAATACTAAGGCCCTTACTTGTAAAGGGGCATAAAAAAATACGGTAACCAAATCTTCTTCTCCAAGTAATACACGACTTCATCAAGAACAAGAAACTCTATTAGAGTGGATTAGCCAAGCTTCACAGCTGTTCTCATTCACTCTCCAACTTGATCTCTTTCTCTGTATTTACTATAACACCTACTGGAGCCACTAAGCTCCATCTCAATTTAATCACCTTCCTTTACACACTCACAAAACCAGCATCACCAAGCCTTGAACTCTTCAGTTCAAGCATCCAGCTCACATTTTGAATCCCAACATCATTAATTGACGCCATCTTTAGGAAGATTTCTTTGTTTCCTTAAGAAACAATCTTCTTTATTACTTGATGGTCAAGACTCAAAGTATGAGTTAAGTCCCAAAAAATAGTCAAAGGATCCCACCTCTTCTACTGATGAATACCCACAACACCAATCTACAAGAGGTTCCTACCCCTCTTCTATTAAATTCTTAAGCGACTAATCTCCCATGTAGAGAGAAACCAAAAACTTATCAACAAGTCCTTCTCTGTTTTCTTAGACAGAATGAGAAGTTGGTCGCTCTCATTCAAACCCAAAATCTCCAAGCCCAAAACCTATAGCCAGACCAACAGAATCCGTCTCCTAATCTTCCACAGATTCAAGATCCCCACTATCCTCAAAGTCCCCTCAATCCTTGAAATCATATTGATCCTCAAGACTAGAGGATTGACAAAACAGAGGATAATTAGAGTCAATCTATGGAAAAACTTAGGCAATAATATTATAGGAAAGATGAAGATAAAGTCCAAAGCAAAACACCTAAAGGACAAAGGAGAAACCAACCTCTTCCAAAGCAATGAGTTGCATACCAGTTCTGGGAACAACGATACAGAGAGATCTAGAACGATTTAGGTAAAGTGAAAGAAGTTGCCAAGAACAAAGTGCCAATCATTATGGAAGTTCTAATCCAAAAGACTAAGTCACCATTCACTACCGAAGTTTTGCACTTCCCTTTACCTTTGAAGTTCAAGGTACCCCATATCGAGATGTTTGATAGGACAAAGGACCAATGGACCATCTGAACTCATGCAAGAATCAAATGGAACTCCATGGGTACCATGACCCTGTCTGTTGCCGTGTATTTACTATTACTCTAAAGGGATTAGCTCTAGCCTGGTTCTATCGATTGGTCCTGACATCGATCTCATCTTTTAGAGAATTGTCAATTCAATTCATCTCGTAGTTTATTGGAGCAAGGACCTCAATGAAGCCAACTTACCACCTACTGAACATTAAATAGGGACCCAGGGGACTCCCTAAGGAGTTATATGAGGAGGTTTAATCAAGAATCTCTCAAATTGGGTGGACTGGATGAAAATGTCATCTTAACAACCTTCACGCCTAGTCTAAAGACCTTCTCTTCTCTATTTCTAAAAATCCTAAGGCCTCCATGGCTGATGTCCTAGCAAAAGTTGAGAAATAAATCAATGGAGAGGAGGCTCTCCTTTCAAAGGGAGGCTCAACTACTACACTAGAAAAACACTCAAGAAGAGGAAGAAGTCTAGTAATTTGAAAGAGATCGCAAAAAACATAGCCGAGAACGAGACCGATATCCACGGAGAGAGAGAGAGATAGAGAGATCACTCTCCAAAAAAAAAGGGAACGTGAAGGATCATTTGGGACCCCAATAGCTGCATCTATAACCTTGGTATGCACTTGAGCGGTTCACACCACTTAATACCTCGGTAGCTGAGGTGCTACACCAGGTACAGAATGAGAGATACATAAAATAGCTTGCTAAAATGAAGGCAAACCCACGCAAAAGGGACCCCACCAAGTATTGCAACTCCCACCACGATCATGGGCACTACACACATGACTCTTACTAAGTCAAAAAAGAAATTAAATTTTTTATCCAAAGGGGTAGCTCAGGCATTTTGTAGCCCGAGATGGAGAAGATAGACCCTAACCTCAATAGGAGCAACCCCAACTGGGACAATAGTAGCACCAAAAAGCCCTGAGAGAAATCATAATAATCTCCAGTGTCTTTGCAGGTAGAGGTGAGTCAAATTCATGTAGGAAGGCCCATGTGAGGGAAGTAAGGACTGAAGATTTCTTGGAAGTTTAAGCTATGCAAAAGGCCCCATGTCAGGGGCTCGAGATCACTTTCTCAGATGCTGATCTAGAGGAATGTTAACTTCCCCATGATGAGCTTTTGATCATGAAAGCCATCACTGTGAACAAAAATGTGCATCAGGTCCTTGTAGACAATGGAAGTTCATCCGAAATTATCTTCTTGGGAGCCTTTGAGAAGCTCAAAATTGGCAAAGAAAAGCTTAAGCCAATTAAGATGCATTTGTTGGGATTCTTTGGAGAAAAGGTATATCCTTTGGGATCAATTCAGCTCGTACTTATAGTGGAAGGCCCCCCATACTAGACCACCACAACAGTAAGATTCCTTATCACGGATGCACCTTCTGCTTACATTGTTATTTTAGGAAGACCATTATTGAATTCAATCAAGGTCATCCCCTCCATGTACCACCTTGCGATGAAATTCCCTATTGACAATGGGATAGGGTTGTTAGAGTAGTTTAGTCATTTTTTTTCTTTTATGTTGCCCTACTACATAAGGGCCTCTTGTATGTATTTTTTCAGTAAGTTGTAATTCAAATTTGTTGTTCTCTTAATAATATTTCCACTTTCTCTTTTCTCCATTATTTCTTTGATCTAAATTAACATGATATTAGAGCATGTTTAGGTTCTAAATATCTTCAATACTGTAGCAGTAAAATAGAGGAGAGAAAAAAAGTTGTTAGGGCTGACGTTAGCGAGCAGCAAAGATGATGTCTTGATGACGCTAGCATTTTGGACTAGATGAAGACATTGAAAAACTCGATTTTACATGCGCAATATTATGGTATGCTTGGTTTTTGATTTCGTGGCCATTGGATAAGGTTTTTCAATTTTTGAATTTTTTTTCAAAATTTTTGGACCTATTTTTTGATCTACGATTTGGGTTGATTTCTTCAAATTGTTTACTTCAAATCAAGTCTAAAGATTGCGATTAGGAAGATTAGATGGCTGATTGTGGGGTTTCAAGGCATTTGGTTGGATTTTGGTGTGATTTGAAGGAGTTTGGGACTGTCTACCTATTATTCACAACAAGAACAGTGGTCGAAAGTCAAGTTTTGCCCTCTTTCTGCTTTGTTTGGTTCGCTGGTGTTCCACTATTCTTTGGGTATTCTCTTCCTTTCATCTTTTCCTTTCTCTCTTTTGTGTGTTTGTTGCAACATTATTGTAATGAGTTGCTGGTTGACTTGTGTCTCCCATAGGTACTCCACCCCGGTGGTTGGACGATGACCATTGAAGCCTTTTTCTAAAGGAAGAAGCACCTTCATTTCCTCCTCCATTTTGGATGTTGGAGGCTCTTAGAACGTCCTCAGCTACTAGGGCAAAAATGATAGTAGGAACAACAGCAGGGGTAGGGCCAAGCCCAAACTTGAAAAGGTTATGGGCTGTAACCAGAACTTTGAAGGGCATCACCTTGAATTGGCAGAGGTTGTAGACTCTTGTGACCTCGGCAGAAGACTTCCTTGGGACCTTCTTTACAATGGTCCAAAAGAAACTTAGACATCACCACAAGAAATTACAGGTTAGAAAAAAAAAATAAAAGAACCTTTACCCATGTTTGAAGGGCATCCTCATAAGCAGGGGACTCAAAGAGTGTCAACAAAAGTCCCACCAAATTCCCAATCATTCTCAAAAATGAAGAAAAAGCATCGTTGTCATCCTTCAAGAGAAGCAGGAGCATCAAGAATCATCTCAGGGACTTGACCTCTCCAGGTGAAGTGATAAAGCAAGGGGGAAAGTCATGGACCAATCGGAAGAAGGGAAGAAATTCAAAAAGAGAAGAAAAATGGTCATGGCCATGAAGACGTTAGAGGATGAAGAAGCACAATAGAAGACCCCATCCCTCTAGCGAGAATTTTGAGGGGCAAAGGTCAAAAAAGGCAAAAATTTCCCTCACAGATGCATGAATAAGGAAGCTCAGCTCGCCTTTCAACATAGACTCAAAGAAACAAACATTTTTTCCCAGAATAAGGTTGCAATGTTTATCAGAAGTTGGGGCATGAACAGAGATGCCAACAGGAAACTGGTAACGCCTCCTGATGGCCTCTGCCTTAGCCTTTGAGACAGTGCTGGAGCTAAGAAGGCAACCTAGTTGGGTCTTCCAATAGAAGCAAAACACGACGTTTGAATACAGATGAAGTAGGTGTATCCATAGAGGGGAAGAAAGAATAACTTGCAAAGAAGGAGAAAGATGTGCTTGGAAGAATGGCTTAGAAAGTTGTAGAGTATAATCCAACAATTTGGATCAACATGCACACTTTTATAGGCAAGGAAGACAACGGTTGACCTTCCACTTGATTGTTTTCCTCATGGTGGGTTTTTTTTAGGGGTATGTTGAAATGTATGTGAGTGCTAAGAGTGATGTACCCTCAAAATTATGATAATGCAAAAATTGCTCCCCAATCGCTAGGAGGCTTATATCGTGTATTAACTCTGAAAAAATTCCTAGGTCGTCTCTTCAAGGAAGATGAAGACCAAGTGCTTCAAAAGTGATTTTTAAAATAAAAATAAAAATTTGTTCTTTGAAAATGTTGGTGAATCGTGATATTCTGGGTTGAAAATCTATCAATGAAAAGGGTTAGCTAATCCTCAAAATTCTTTCCACTGGGTATGGTTCATCAATCCCATGTAAACTCAATTGAACTCAAAAGTACTTTTGTTCAATCAGAAGATAGGAATTAAAAACCAAGAGTTAACAAATGTGTGTATTGGTGTTGAACTGATTTATAAGAAGGTTGACTCGCACAGGTTTGAAGGGACGATAAGCATTCCTCGTGCCAAGTCTACGGTGTATCAAATGTGTACAAATCTATACATTGCAATCTAACGAGTCAAATTCAACACACTACACTAGAAGACAATGTGTGTGAGGATTGATTTTTTCATACCCGGATGGAAATCCTTCCTTGGATTTCACCTACTAATGTTCTAGCCGGCCATAGATGGAATGAAAATGATAAAGAACATGGAAAACATTGGAAATGAAACAAATACTAACTTAAACTAACCAAAGAAAGAGCTACAAAAACTTGAATCCTTGATCAAACACCAAGAACATAGAGTTTAAAGCATAAAAGCTCAAACATTGAAAATGGAGTTTCCCCAAAATAATTGTTGTCGTAAAACTCTAACAAAATGCATTCATACTTGGAAATGGAAGTTACATCAAGTTTAGAAATGAAGATTACAACTTTAGAAACTTACTAGGATGAAAATGAAAAAGAAAATATAAAAACTCAACTTCCACTCTCTAAAACTATCTTCTTCTTTCTTGGAGTTTCTCTCTCTAAAAGCTACATGTAATGGTGAATAATCATGAATATTTCATCCATCCCCTTCTCTCTCCTCTAAAGTGTGTTGAGAAAGCTTGCTTGGAGAGACGTTGTGTAAGACCCGAGAAAACTAATTAGGCATTTTGTTTTATGTCAGGGGTTTAGATACGAGTACTTATTTTAGTCATCATATATAAAATTAAAATAGTTGAAAACAATATATATATATATATATCGTTACTTGTTTCAGATTGATAAGCCAAATTTTGAGGACAAAATTCCTAAAGAGGAAAAAATTTTAAAACCCAAACAAGCATAACAAACATGTAATATTTTTAATAAACATATTCATATGTGACATGCATCCGTAGGAGTGGCAACCAGTATTTAATTACGAGTAATGATATCAGACCTAAATCTAAACAATCAAAATTTTAATATTCAGAAATAATTTATAAATAATGATTATAGGGGGAATTGTTTTATTCAAGTGTGAACAGTTAAATAAGAATGTTGACAAATATAAGTTTATTATTTTATGTACGTTGGCGCATGTGGAATTAATTGGGTGGCAAACATGTGACATCAATTTATTATTATTAAAATAAAATGTGTTAGTATATACAAGGAGTGGTTAAGGGTCTAAAATACGAATTTAATGGGTGATCAATAATTTGAATATATATATATATATATAGACATGTCTATGTATAAATATGCATATAAAGAAAAAGTGGACATATAAATATAAGTATGTATACATATACATTATATAAGAAAATATATGTATATATATATGTGTGTGTGTGTGTGTGTATAAGTAATGATGGAAGTCTCCCCTTAGCAAGACATGCAAAAAAAAAAAGAGAAACAAGAAGTCTTAGACATTTTCGGCAAGAACAAGAAGGAAAGAAGAAGAAGAAAGAAAGGGAAGAAGAAGGAAAGAATAAAAAAATAGAGAAGAGAAGGAAAAAAAAGTGTGGGTGCAAAGGTAAGAATTATAATCCATTTTCTTCCTCTAAGATATAGGAATCCAACTCTAATATATATATTTTGAGTTTTGCATGTATTTAAAGTATGGTATCTTTTAAGTATAATGCTTAGTAAGAACTTTGATTAATACATGAAGGATTTACCTCAATATTTATATGGGTTTGTAAATTAAGTTAATGTTGTTGCATGAAAAATAGAAGAGTAGAATTATTGCATTTGGGTTTGTTGGGATGCTTGTTATGAATGCATAGTACCATGAGTGTTGCTTGAAAAATTAACATAGTAGTTTAGTGGGTAGCTTAGAAATTTGGTGAATTGTTCTTGAATTTTCATGAATCCATGAATATGAGTAATTACAAGTAAACATGTCATCTTATGCCTGAATAGAAAATTATGCAAATTTAAGTATAATTTTGTTTTGTTTATAATTTTATGAAAAATGTTAAATTTGGGTGTAATTGATTCGAATAAATATTTTCTAAATAGATTCAAGAAGATTAGCTAAATTTGATTCGAGTAGATAATTTTACTCGATGTGAATTGATTACTTAACTTGACTCTAGTTGATTATCAAACTATTGGTTTAATCAATTCGAATAGATAATGTTATTTAATATAAATAAATTATTTAATTCGAAAAGACATAACTATTAAACTAGGTTTGAGTTAACCATCTCAAACTTAAGTAGTATTGCGTATTAATGTATGAATGGAATGGTGAATATCGGTTATGCCAGGTTTGGAGACGAACACCGCTAAAAATGCCGCATTAGAAGCTCTGGCGGAGGGGTCGTCTACAAGTAAAACATCACGCAAGGTAAGTGCCCCACCCTACAACTTTTTTTGTGGTAATTTTTTAGACTTTTAAACATATATTTTTGCTACAGTTATTGTTGAGAATAATGAATTGAGCAGAGACATATGGTAGTGTTTTAAGTTTCGTTTAAGTGACGAGAGAGGATTATGTGAGTTGGATCATCTAAGTAACATGAATTATTTATATGGCTTGAGTCGTGTATGTGATGGGATTTGATTATGTAGTAGAGTTGTCTAAGTGCGTGATCAAAAACTCTCTGTGATATAGGTCGTCTGAAGGAAAACCATTAATGTGGTTTGTGTTGTCCCAATAACGAATGATATCTATAAGGTGATAAAAGCTTTCAATGCATATGGCTTGTGTGGCACAAAAATCTGTACAACAAAATATAGCCTGAGTGGCGGTTGTTCTTTACAAGGCGATTAGTTTGTGTGCGTGTGGGGTATTCATTGTGAGGAATAATTTAATTATGTAGAAGTAAATATATGTGCTGTATATTTTGCGGATCTGACATATACAGGTTATGTCTATGCGATGTTAGCGAATGTGTATGAGGTGAAGTGTAATTTGTAAGTAAGTATCTGATATGTGGTTAAGGTTGTTCCTAAATAAATAAGGTTTCCTTTATTACTTGTTGTGCTCTTTTTGCTTTTACTAATAGTCTTAAGGACTTTTCAGGAAAAACCATAAAGACGTGAGGAGTCCATTGTCGAGTCTAGAGGGTTGATTGGGATGTCAGCATGGGGTTCATTTTTATATGTCCTTTAAATTTAAATTGTATTATTATA
Source organism: Ilex paraguariensis (assembly GCA_963454935.2). Classification (NCBI taxonomy): domain Eukaryota; kingdom Viridiplantae; phylum Streptophyta; class Magnoliopsida; order Aquifoliales; family Aquifoliaceae; genus Ilex; species Ilex paraguariensis. Next base: position 253,479 of record CAUOFW020000002.1, read on the forward strand.
TGTCATATTCTTGATATCAATATTACGGTCTATAAATAAGCAAGGCTCATGGCAAGCCGTACCACTAAGGGGTGTGATGAATTTTTTTTTTATATGCATATTTTTATATAAAGAAAGGTGTATGAAAAATAAGCAAGGATCACAGATATTGTACCCCGGGTTGGTGTGTTACACGTTGTCCAAAGATTCTTCCAGTGCCAGCCAAGGTATAGCCTCCAAGTCTTTTCCACCCACTCCCCTGCTCCACGTGTCTCCTCTTTTTCCCTCCACTCCTTCATGCTTATAGGCTAATTGTAGAGGTTAGGGGATAGTGGTGGAGTGTTGACAAAGTAAAACATGGATTAGACATTCTAAGTAGGGTGTTCACTCTACCATATGGGTAGGAAATAAAATCTTTCGTCTTCGTACCCGATACTTTACGAATTTTTTTTTTCTTGGCCTACCCTACCTGATCAGGTGTGGTATTCCTACCCGATTAATTGGGTAGAAAATCGGATAAACAATTTTGTAGCTACTAATTTTTGGATCATTTTAATAATTCAATTAAATAACATGCACCAATTTAAGAATACAATAAATCGATAACACTAAAACCAAAAACAACTACAACAATAATTACAATAAAACACAAGAAAGTATGAACATCAATCCATCATAATTATTACACAAATACAATAACAATTATTTTAAATTTAAACCATATGAAACACATTAAAGTTATAACTGCTCCAATAGATCACCAGTTCACCAAAAATCATGTAACCTACACAAAAAATAAATTCATGTTTTAACAATTCAAACATCCACAACAATAACAATGTTATAATATAAATAAACCTACACAAATACTCTTATAATTACTAAAAAAATATAAAAGATTTAAATATATTTTTTGCAGGTAGGATAGGGTAAGAATGCAGAAATTGATGGGTATTTTGCATTCCTATCCGATTAAATCGGAAATACAAAAGCTCTTCTACATTCCTATCCAATTTTTGCGGCTAACTGTTCAGTAGGGTAGGGTAGAGTCGGGTAGGGTAGCAAAATTACGGTTAATCGAAAATTTGAACATCTCTAATACTAAGTGGGGCCCTTAGAGCTACTGAGATCATGAAAAAAGTAATTTGAAAATTCTGGGCTTTAGGTACCGATACCAAGTGATGAGATACTGGTACCCTGATACCAGTAGGCTCATGTACCGGTACCAAGTGATGAAGGTACTGGTACCTCCATTTTTTCAATGTGTAGAGAGAGAGAGAGAGATACGGTGGGCAGTGGAGTTGTAGAAGGCGGCGCAAGGAGATGAGGAGCGCAGATACAGTGAGGAGAGAAATGGTGGAAAAGATAGTGAAAATTTTACGAGAGAAGGCATAAAAGAGAGGAGACAACAGGGATTATTCTGTCATCTGTTAAACCAAAGTTCTATCAAGTGTAGAGAAGAGCAGGTGGGAAAAAAAAAGTTCCAGAGAGGATAGAGGACAGAGAGATTTAGCATGATCTGAATCGTTGAATTGAAGTAATGTTTTTCTGAACCGTTCATTGATTTTATGAAGAAATAGATATAGGCCTTTTAGGTGATTTTCACACGTTATGTTGTCTAAAAAAAAGTTTGAGTTGACCAAAAATAAAACGGAGAAGAATGTGGGTTTTTGCCATGATTACATCAATGTCTCTAACAATGACTTTTTACGTGTGCAACTAAAAGAGGATATGCATAGTTCAGATTCAACCCACAATTTGAATAGTATGGGATGAAAGAGTCGCATTCACTCTTTTATAATACTAGCGAGTTACCCGCATGCTTTTAGTGCCTTTTTCTACGAGGCAGTAATTTTTTTTAATTAATGTGAATGAATTTGAACAAAAAAAATTGAATTATTTGAAGGCAGTAAGCTGCATAATAATATAAAGCCCAAAATCAAATTATTGAAACTAATGTGACTGATATGTAGATTAATCCTGAAAGTAGATAATAGAAGTTAAATTAACTATGGCTAATTGGGCAAAATCATACCATTTGTTAATAAGTTTTTTCGTTCAAACCTTAAGCAATGGAAAAAAGTATTATTGTGGCAAATCAAAGCATATATTATTTTTTGCTATTAAGAATACATTACAATCATAATGAAGATTTGCATATTTTTACATCAAAGTATATATTTCAATGATAACTTTATTTGATATGCACATGGCATCACTTCGATTGACCTACTAAAAGTTTTGATCAAAGAAACAAAGAGAGGCTTCCGATCCACTTTTCATCTGATCCTGAAGAAAATTTGTCAAAGCAATAGTCAATATCTTGAATAAGGTTGTCACGGGCAGAAAGTATAGAAGCTTCAAAAAAAAAAAAAAACAATTCAAGATTACTTTTCCTTTTTATAAGTTGCTCATCTTAATTATTCCACTCGAACATGGAAAATACCACCATTACAATCTATTTGATTTACCAACTTATTAGAAACTACCCCCGCCGTAGGGTGAGAAAGAATGGGAGACGGAGGAAGAGGTATCAAGACAAGGGAGACAATAAACCCTTCAATACACAATGAAATTATCCTTCAAAGGCCTTCCATTAGTATTAAAATTGATGGCCAGGCCCAAAGGCCCAACTTATGTAATAAGCCTAGTCCGAGCTAAAGGCCCAATTCCAAAAGATCCAGTTAGTTAAGCCTAAAGGAATTTACACCCGGATAACCTTATCAAGATCAATGAGCTACATTAGCAGGGGAGCATGCATAGTCATCCAAGAGCCTCCTCTACCACCTTGGAGTAAGGGTAATCCAAGAGCCTTCTCTACGCCACCAAGGAGCATCCAGGAGCCTCACCCTCGCAGCCTGAAAAGAGTCAACCTCCCTCATCCTTAACCAAGTCTTTTGGAGAGCACATCAACCGTTACACCTAGCCCGTTGAGAAGATGATAGATCGCCTCCGTCGGATCAGCTACCTAATTACTATCAAACGGTCCTAAGCCATAATGACCGTCAGAATAGTCATACAATTACTACGCCAAACCACTATAAATTGTAAGCTCCTCTGACACTTGGGCGGGGGGCATCAGACTCATTTGAGCATAATTCTCTCATCTCTCTCAAAGCTTGTAATCATGTGCTCTCCCTCCACACCGGAGATAATAAAATTCCGGCGAACCTAGCCATTCAAAGTGGACGTAGGTCGTATTGACCGAACCACTATAAATCATGTCTTCTCTCTCCTTCTACTTATTGCATTTTATACTACAACTTGACTAGTGGTGTGCAAACTAATTTGTGCATCATCAGTTTGACGCCATCTATGAGAACGACAGTTCTCACCTAGCCACTTTCCTTTGTTGAGTCAAAGTCGATCACCAACAGATCCATGAATCAGCCTAAAGATAACCCACCACCAAGAGAGGAGGAGGTTGTTCCTCAACCAACCAATCCTGCCCCAAATGAGTGACAGATGCTCGAGACTATGCAGCAACTTGCAGCCCAGAACCAACAGATCCTACAACTAATGCTCCTTGGGCGTCAAGGAGTTCTCCACATGGGCGATTCTCATATAGGAAGAGGAGCACAACCTGGACCTTAAGTCAGAGGAGCTCCACGCCCTGGGCGTCAAGGAGCTCCCCACATGGGTGCTCCTCATCTAGGAGAAAGAGCACAGCCTAGACCTCAAGTCAGAGGAGTTCCACGCCCTAGGCGTCAAGGAGCTCCCCACATGTGTGCTCCTCATCTGAGCGCCCCCTTTGGAGCCCCCTTAGGCGCCCTGCACAGGGGAGCTCCCCACAAAGGACCTCCACCTCTCTTCCAGTTCCCTTTTTTCATGATGGAGACCTAGACATCAAGTCAGAGGAGCTCCACGCCCTGGGCGTCAAGGAACTCCCCATATGGGTGCTCCTTATCTGAGCGCCCCCTTTGGAGCCCCCTTAGGCGCCCCGCACAGGGGAGCTCCCCACAAGGGACCTCCACCTCCTCTTCTAGCTCCCTTTTTTCATGATGAAGACCCTCTTTTCCAAGAGGACGAGGGTGAAAACCAAAGTTTGGAGTATGAGAGTCATATCCATGGTAATTCCAAGAGGACCTCCTCTTAATCATTGAGACGAAAAAATTAAGGAGGTGCAGAATTAATTGGGTGATGTCTTCAACGCCATGAAGGCATGAGGACCCGAGATAGTGGATTACTTTGTAAGTCGAACGGACACACCTTTCAAACCTGACATGACGAACTACCCACTCCCTCAAAAATTCAAGATGTCATCCGTCGAAATCTTTGATGGTAGGAAGGATCCATTGGACCACCTTGAAACTTTTAAGACCTTGATGCAACTGTACAACGTCCCTAACGAAATCATGTGCTGAGCGTTCCCAACCACCTTGAAGGGATCCGCTCGACAGTGGTTCGCCAAGATCACCCCCGTTTTCATCGGCTCATTTGCTGAGCTGAGCAGGTCCTTCGTGTTGCACTTTATTAGAGGACGTCATCACCAGAAGCCTACCACCCACCTGCTCAGCATAAAGCAGGACCGAGATAAGAGCCTGCGAAGCTACCTCACTCGTTTTAATGAGGAGGTCCTTCAGATCGAAGAGCTCGATGAAAAAGTCAGCATGACCGCCTTCTTGGGAGGCCTTTGGTCATCGAGCTTCTTTTTCTCTGTGATTAAATGCCCACCAAAGAGCATGCCAGAACTATTGGCAAAAGTTCAAAAATTTATGAATGCTGAGGAAATCAACAGGTCCAGGAGAGGTGAATCATCTCACGGATCGACAAAAGCTTGACCTACCTCTACACTGCTCTTAAACAGGTAGTCTATTTTCAGCTTAGCGGCTCTCTCGAGGGTCGCCAAAAAGCTTGACCTACTTCTACACTGTTCTTAAATACATAGTCTATCTCTAGTTAGCGGCTCTCTCAAGGGTCACCAAAAAGCTTGGCCTACCTCTACACTGTTCTTAAACAGGTAGTCTATCTCCAGCTTAACTTTCTCAAGGGTTGCCAAAAAGCTTGCCTACCTCTGCACTGTTCTCAACACAGGCAACCTATCTCCAGCTTAGCGGCTCTCTCGCGGGTTGCCAAAAAAGCTTGACCTCTGCACTGTTCTCAAACAAGCAGTCTATCTCCCGGCTCTCTCACGAGTAGCCAAAAAAAGCTTGGCATCTGCTCTGCTCTCAAGCAAGTAGCCTATACCTCAAGCTTAAAAACTCTCTCATGGGTCGCCAAAAACTCGGTCTCAAAAGATGTATCTCTCTCATGAGCAATCCTCAAACTCTATCTTGTTCTCGTGCAAACAGCTGACCTCTCTCTTCAGGTAATCATATTAAATATTTTAATGTTTGGAATAACATTATTTTTGTCATCATAAGCAGGTTCACCCNCGATGAGCTGAGCAAAACTCAGTACCTTTGGTAATGAGTTTTTCAAAAAAAAGTCCAAAAAACGTTCATCAAGATGTGTTTTGGCCTCCCGAAGTTAAAAAAAAAAAATCCTGCTCGCCCAGAACAGTGTTCTACTCGCCTGGACAGCTGCCTGCTTGCCCAAATTGCTCGCCTAGCTTNAGCAGTGCCTGTTCGCCCAAAATCGCGCGCCAGTGTGTCTGCTCGCTATTTTTGTCGTAAATTTTGTTACGTATGTCAAAACGGGACATATTATATATCAAATCAAAACTCTCGACAAGCTGAGCAAAACTCATTACCATTGGTAATGAGTTTTCCAAAAAAAGTNAATGTGATAAGCAGAAACAATCCTTAGAATATTATGGAAGAATTTGATTTTGAGAAGGTGCACTGAGAGGAGTTGGACCATCACCGCTGAAAGTGTCTGGCATACTCTACCCCCGGGCTCTAGAACCAGGCTCGCCAAGAAATTCTTGGGCAACCCTACCTGCATGGGTGAGAACTGAACTCCCTACAGGGGTATCCAAAGCTCCTTGGCTACCTGAACTCCTCGAATCATCACCAAAAGTGGCACCCAAAATTTCCTTGTAGCTTGCATTACTCAACCCAGTGCCTAGAGAGATGCCTGACCCTTTCTGCTCATACAAATGAAGTAGTCCTACAAGCGCCTAACCATTTGAGCTCGCCCAAAATGGCGCCTCTTGGTGCCTTCACGCCAAGACTAGCCTTCTTTCCACCTCCCTGCTCACCAGGACCAGTGCCCCTAGGCGCCTTATGGACCAGATCAGCACGCCCAACGTGCAGGCCAGCATGCATGAAGACTTGAGCAGTCCCCTCACCTACTGCGTGAACTGTAGCAACGCACAGCGATGTCGCCTGCTCACCTAGGCCCTTCTCGGCGCCTGCCTTCCCATCTCTACGCCAGACCACCCCTCCTACGCGAGCAGGTTGCTGCTCAAGACAACCTGGAGTGGCGCTTAGGTAATTCTCCAGCTCGCCCAAGGCCTCTTGCTCACCCAAGGCCTCTTGCTCGCCCAAGTTCTTCAAGTCAGTATCCTAAAAGGCGCCCAAGGCCTTTTGCTCGCCCAAAATAGCGTGCCCAGAGCAGTGCCTGTTCGCCCAAAATCGCGCGCCAGTGTGTCTGCTCGCTATTTTTGTCGTAAATTTTGTTACGTATGTCAAAACGGGACATATTATATATCAAATCAAAGCTCTCGACAAGCTGAGCAAAACTCATTACCATTGGTAATGAGTTTTCCAAAAAAAGTCCAGAAAGAGATGTTTTGGCCACCCGTAGTTTCTTTAAAAAAAAAAAAATTGCCCAGGAGGTTGTATGCTCGCCAAGAGGTGGCTTGCTCGCCAAGGAGGTGCCCTGCTCTCCCAAAAGCTGGTTATTCACCCAAAAATGCGCCCTTGACTCCCTGCTCGCTATTTTAACCATAACTTTTGGTTCGTAATTCAAAATGGGGCTTATTGTATACTAAATCGAAGCTCTTGATGAGCTGAGCAAAACTCAGTACCTTTGGTAATGAGTTTTTCAAAAAAAAGTCCAAAAACGTTCATCAAGATGTGTTTTGGCCTCCCGAAGTTAAAAAAAAAAAATCCTGCTCGCCCAGAACAGTGTTCTACTCGCCTGGACAGCTGCCTGCTTGCCCAAATTGCTCGCCTAGCTTTCTGCTCGAAATTTTGACTGTAACTTTTACTCTGTTGCTTGAAATAAGGCTTATAATAATATCAAATCGAAGCTCTCGGCGAGCCCTATAATACTCACAGCCTATGATTGTGAATGATACTGTTAAAAGTCCAAAAAAGGCCTATGAACCGATGTTTTGGCCTCCCAAAATTTTTCCAGTTATGCCGGTCAACCAAAAATTTAAATTCAACGTAAATGCCCTCCTTTCCAAGTTCTATTGAACGCAAGGCATTGGGGGACAAATGATGGGCCAGGCCCAACCCATGTTATAAGCCTGGTCCGAGCTAAAGGCCCAATTCCAAAAGATCCAACTAGTTAAGCTCAAAGGAGTCTACACCTGGATAACCTTATCAAGATGAAGGAGCTACATCAGCAGGGGAGCATGCACGGTCATCCAAGAGCCTTCTCTACCACCTTGGAGTAAGGGTAATCCAAGAGCCTTCTCTACGCCACCAAGGAGCATCCAGGAGCCTCACCCTCGCAGCCTGGAGAGAGTCAACCTACCTCATCCTTGATCAAGTCCTTTAGAGAGCACACCAATCGTCACACCTCGACTGTTGAGAAGATGATAAATCGCCTCCGCCGGATCAGCTACCTAATTACTATCAAACAGTCCTAAGCCATAAATGACCGTCAGAATAGTCATACAATTACTACGCCAAACCACTATAAATTGTAAGCTCCTCTGACACTTGGGGGGGGGGGCATCAGACTCATTTGAGCATAATTTTCTCCTCCCTCTCAAAGCTTGTAATCATGTGCTCTCCCNGGCAGTGCCTGTTCGCCCAAAATCGCGCGCCAGTGTGTCTGCTCGCTATTTTTGTCGTAAATTTTGTTACGTAAGTCAAAACGGGACATATTATATATCAAATCAAAGCTCTCGACAAGCTGAGCAAAACTCATTACCATTGGTAATGAGTTTTCCAAAAAAAGTCCAGAAAGAGATGTTTTGGCCACCCGTAGTTTCTTTAAAAAAAAAAAAATTGCCCAGGAGGTTGTATGCTCGCCAAGAGGTGGCTTGCTCGCCAAGGAGGTGCCCTGCTCTCCCAAAAGCTGGTTATTCACCCAAAAATGCGCCCTTGACTCCCTGCTCGCTATTTTAACCATAACTTTTGGTTCGTAATTCAAAATGGGGCTTATTGTATACTAAATCGAAGCTCTTGATGAGCTGAGCAAAACTCAGTACCTTTGGTAATGAGTTTTTCAAAAAAAAGTCCAAAAACGTTCATCAAGATGTGTTTTGGCCTCCCGAAGTTAAAAAAAAAAAATCCTGCTCGCCCAGAACAGTGTTCTACTCGCCTGGACAGCTGCCTGCTTGCCCAAATTGCTCGCCTAGCTTTCTGCTCGAAATTTTGACTGTAACTTTTACTCTGTTGCTTGAAATAAGGCTTATAATAATATCAAATCGAAGCTCTCGGCGAGCCCTATAATACTCACAGCCTATGATTGTGAATGATACTGTTAAAAGTCCAAAAAAGGCCTATGAACCGATGTTTTGGCCTCCCAAAATTTTTCCAGTTATGCCGGTCAACCAAAAATTTAAATTCAACGTAAATGCCCTCCTTTCCAAGTTCTATTGAACGCAAGGCATTGGGGGACAAATGATGGGCCAGGCCCAACCCATGTTATAAGCCTGGTCCGAGCTAAAGGCCCAATTCCAAAAGATCCAACTAGTTAAGCTCAAAGGAGTCTACACCTGGATAACCTTATCAAGATGAAGGAGCTACATCAGCAGGGGAGCATGCACGGTCATCCAAGAGCCTTCTCTACCACCTTGGAGTAAGGGTAATCCAAGAGCCTTCTCTACGCCACCAAGGAGCATCCAGGAGCCTCACCCTCGCAGCCTGGAGAGAGTCAACCTACCTCATCCTTGATCAAGTCCTTTAGAGAGCACACCAATCGTCACACCTCGACTGTTGAGAAGATGATAAATCGCCTCCGCCGGATCAGCTACCTAATTACTATCAAACAGTCCTAAGCCATAAATGACCGTCAGAATAGTCATACAATTACTACGCCAAACCACTATAAATTGTAAGCTCCTCTGACACTTGGGGGGGGGGGCATCAGACTCATTTGAGCATAATTTTCTCCTCCCTCTCAAAGCTTGTAATCATGTGCTCTCCCTCCACATCGGAGATAATAAAATTCCGGCGAACCTAACCATTCAAAGTGGACGTAGGTCGTATTGACTGAACCACTATAAATCATGTCTTCTCTCTCCTTTTACTTATTGCATTTTATACTACAACTTGACTAGTGGTGTGCAAACTAATTTGTGCATCATCAAAAATTATTCCATTTACAAATGAGTTTAATGTTCGAGATCCTAAAATATCACAAATTTTGCCACAAAATAATAAATGATTTCTATAATAGTAATACAATTCACTAACTCATATTTCAAGAAGAACAATATGATGATTTGTAAAATGATACTGAAGAACTTAGATAGCATATAAACCACCGTAATATTCATTTTCTAATTCTACTTTCAAAGCAAAGTCAGGGAAGACTATCGGGCTACGAACTCGGGTACTCAACCGTTGGAAAGTGGAAAGTAGGTAATCCTAGATTTTCGAGACGATAGGAGCGAGGCTGAGTGTTATAAGGCGGCTAAGGCAATCAGTTAATCTCTTTCTGAAATAGATCTCCTGCCCGTACCATTTCCTTAATGATTTGAAAAAAAGAAGAGGGAGGGGGGGGATCAGACTTGTGCTCTAACTTCTCATAATTTATTCAGTTTTTTGTTAATTAACTTCATGGTTGCCATGATTATATCGGTACAACTTTTAAAAATTTGCTAGGTTGATTAGAGTAAAATTTGAATGTTTTATTCCTTGGCTGGAGTAACTCTAATGATTTTGTCTGTTAGAGATACAATTTTTCTAAGTGAAGATAATATGAAATTAGGCATTGCATACCTTAAGCTTCACATTTTGTTGCAATGAAGAAAGAATTCACCAAACAATTTACCATCAAACTACCAATTGTGTGCAACAATGTGAAAGAAAAACTTGAGCGCACTCATAAATCTGATCCAGAAAAATGCCAATGTCCAACTAAGAGATAGGAAGAAAAATAAGAAATCCCAAATATAGTAAAAAAAAACAATTAGATCTCTCATATGTGGAAACTATTAAATAAAACAAAACAACAATAGAACAAAACCTAGGATAAAAGGAAGAACCAATCAAATTAACATGACCTAAGAACCAAGCCCAAACCAAAGCATGGACCAATAAAAACCACTTAACTACAATGACCTTTATGTTTCGTTTGGTAGGAAGGTTGAAAAGTAGGAAGGATGAAAAGTAAGAGGGATACACTTTCTATCTTTTAAGGATGAAAAATAGAAAGGATACATTTTTCTTCCTTTGTGTTTGGTTGGATGGATGGAAAATAAAGATGACTATTTTTTTTTTATGCTGGCTAAGATTGTGTGACAATCGTGTCGTGTCGTGTCAGATTCGTGTTAAGTCATTACGAGTTTGTGTCGAATATTAGTCAAATCTAATTTAACTCATTTAACTAATTGTATGGGGTCGAGTTGCAAGTTGACTTGTTTATTTTCATATCAAGTTTGAGTCATGTCATCGTGTTTAGTCGAAAATTTTTACTCTTAGTTAAGATAGAAAAATATATTTTTTTTAATTAAAAATTTTTATTTTTATTTTTAAAATTTTCCAATATATGTATATATACATACATACATATTTTACCATTGTATTTTTATATGAAATTAATGTATACATAATATATGTATATATAAAAAAGATATATAGACAAATAAGATATATCTCAACACAAATAATTAACTTTTCATCCACTTTCCTTCCGATTTTGGAGGGATTGATTTTAGTGAGTTGGAAGAAAAGTTAATTCATCCACTTTTTCATCCTTCCTACTTTCCTTCCTTATCAAACATGATGTTTTATTTATCCCTCCAACTTTTTATTCTTTCAACTTTCTATCTTTCTATTTTTTCATCGTACCAAACAGAGCATTAGTAAAAGACAAAAAAACACCAACATGACCACAAGAGCACTTTGTGAGAGATGGTGAGAAAAATAATCAATCGACCTTTTGACAATAACCCGCACTAAGAAAATCTTAAATTTAAATATTTGCAATATCTTTTACTTTTTTTTCTCTAAACGGATTGATTGTCGTTAGTTATATAAAGGGGAGATCCCTTCATGTGTGTGTGTGTATATATATATATATCCCCCATTCCGTCCTTTTCATTGGACATGGAGTGTGGCATGAGTGGGTGGATTGCTAGAGAAGCTTCCTCCACCAAGCTCGTCCACTGTTCAATTGGTTGAAGATGAGCCGGTTTGAAAGTCTTTTTTCTTTAATTTTTGTTGATTTCCTTCTTGCTGCATTTCCACTTCTTTCTTAACTTCGTCTAACCTCTTTCTCATTGCATTGCTTATACCTTCATTCAAAAAAACACCTTTAATCAATTTACAACCCAATTTCAAGAGGAATAAACATGAATTAGTACATAGAATGAATGACTCAAGTTCTGCAACATGCAATATTAAATGCTAAACCAATAGTACTGCCATATTATCATAAATAGTCATTGCCCCCTTTTCGTTTGATAGTAACAGTGTGGCACTTCTGCTTAAATATTGTAGAAACCTGGATATCCAATGGGAATATTGGAAACCTTTAAATGGACTTCGAAACTCAAGAGGAACCAAACTAAATAGCACGTAAGTACTTCAATAATTAAATTTCCAAGAAGATGATTTAGGTGGATCAACTTATTATCACATAAGCAAAAGATGACTATCACCAATCATCAATTCAACCAATGAATTTCCATTATAAGTAATGCGTCTAACTACATAAACTCTACCCTATATAGATGCCCTCTTTCCATTTTAGGTTTCAGATTCACATTGTGTGAGTGCTTATAAATATGAAAATTACAGGAACCAAAAAACCTCCCATGTTCAAAAATTCCACCACATAAAAGAATTCTAAGTTTCAAACATCCTATTCAAGCAACCAAACAAAAATAAGGAAACCTTGCTTCGAAAACCTAAGCCACTCTTTGATAATAAAGATAAGTATAGAATATTCCAATTTAAACACTTTGCCAATAATGAATAGACGGAGTCCAATGTAGAATTACGATTTATTGCACTACACAACACAAACATTAATGTACCATAAAAATATCTAAATCAATCTAACTTTCCATAAATTTTTCTCTACAACTCAACCGGCCACTAATTGAAACACTAAGTTTAACAATAATACAGAGCACCAATCAATTATAGATAAAGAAGGAGAAGCTTGAGTCATACCACTTTGATAATCAAGCACTTGAGTTGATATAAAGTTTTTGAGCCATCATATCAGCAACTGCTGGCAACACTTTTGCTTTTAGCACCTAGAAAAAATAGATAGGTCAGAGCCAACTAAATGAAGCAATACCACACTTGGTGTTCTCGATTATGATTATAAAAAAAAATTGGATTCAGGTTAATTGGGTCAGAATGAAACACAAGATCTGGGATTTTTCTAGCGATTAGATGGATTGCCGCAAAATTACTCGAGTTCAATCTAAAATTGAATTGAATGAAAATTGAAAACCAAAACAACACCAAAAATCGTAAGCAAATTTTTTTTTTTGGTGTGGATGTCGGTGTGTGTGTGTGTGTTATGCGTATGGATCTTTGGGTAAGTATATGTGTTTTGTGTGTGCGTGTTTGTGTTGTGTGTATTGCGTTTGTAGGTGTCTGTTTGTTTTGTGAGTGTGGGAGTCTATTCTGTGTGTATTGTACATAGGGGTGTTGTGCTCTATGTGTTGTGTGCGTGTGTTGGCTTGTAGATAAAGGGAAATAAGGAGATGAAGATAAGCGTGGGAGAGAGGGAGATAAATACCAAGGGAGAAATGAAGACATAGAAAGCGAGATGGACAGATAAATGAGGGAGGGCATCATGATGGTTGTCTGGATGATCTATTGCAGTATACATCAGCTGCTATTACTTAGCATACAACTGTAGAACTTAGTATGTCAGCCATGTCCACAGTATGTGTGTATTCTAGTAGATTGATTCAATGAAGGATTTACAGAATTTTCTCTCCATGACTTAACTCTCTGCTTTCTTAACTTCTTTTTCTTCTTCATGAGCTCTCTATTTCTTTACATGGTATTAGAGCTTTGAGAGTTGAAGCCATGGATCCTCCACCACTCAACACAAAAATTCTTCATCCACCACAGAAAACTTGTCACGTTTCACAAATTTCAATGATCCTTCTAATCCTTATTGATTAGAGAATGGTGATAATCCTGGTGTTACTTTGGTTACTGAACTCCTTATTGTAGATAACTATGCTACTTGGTCAAGAGCAATGCAACGAGCTCTTAGGGCCAAAAACAAGCTAGGGTTCATTGATAGAGCAATTTCCAAACCAGAAGATATTGAAAGTTCTCTTCTGGAAGTTTGGGAGCATTGCAATGATATGGTAGTTTCTTGGATTCAAAACTCGATCAATCAAACACTCAAATCAAGTGTAGCTTTTGTTGATAATGCTTGTGAAATCTGGAATGAACGTTGAGACAGGTTCTTGCAGCAAAATTGACCAAGAATTTTTCAATTAAAGTAGGCAATAACAGGACTGATGCAGGAGAAAGATTCTGTAAACATCTACTATTGTAAACTCAAGACTTTATGGGATGAGTTTTCTATTTATGATCCAATTCCTGACTGCAATTTGTGGAAAATGAAGGTATTACTAGATCAATATCAAAGAGATTGTGTCATACAATTTTTGATGGGCTTAAATGATTCTTATGCTAACATCAGTGATCAGATTATGCTTATGGTTCCTTTGCCTCTTGTTAACAAGATATTTTCTTTAGTATAGCAACAAGAAAGACAGCATAAAATGATCTCTCATGATCTTTCATTTGATTCTATGGCATTAGCCATCAAAAATTATCCTTCAAATTCTAAGTTTGGAACAAAATCAGTGGTTAATCAGAAAAGAGACAGACCTTTTTGTACTCATTGTTGAGTTCAAGGTTATTTATTGGAGAATTGTTTTAAGGCTGGAAATGTAGAAGCTCCTGTTTGTACACATTGTCATGTGACCGGTCATTTAGCAGAAAAATGTTACAAACTTCATGGCTATCCACCTGGACACAAACTCTTTAACAAGACAAAGAGTTCTGGTACATTTGCTAATTAGTCCAATGTATCCACACATGATCAAGAAGATGAAGGTGCTGATAAAGTTACTTTGACCAAAGGTCAGTATAATTAGCTTCTAGCATTACTTTAGCTTCTGGCATTACTTCAGTATAATCAAGCCAACTTTTCTTCACCAACGCAATCTTTGGTCAAGATATCATCCTCTACTTTAGGTAAACCTTTTCCCTTAAATGTTTCTTTATCCTATCATAGATTTTCTCCTATTTTCAAGCATTTTCTTCTTCTATTTCTCTTCACACTAAACCTCACACTTATCACCAAGCTGTTAAAGACCCTAATTGGTGCAAAGCTATGGAGGCTAAACTCACAGCTTTGGAACTCAATAATACTTGGTTTCTTACTGATTTACCTCCAGACAAAGAAGCAATTCAGTGTAAATATGTGTGCAAAATTAAATACCACTTAGATGGTACTAATGCAGGGTTCAAAGCAAGGTTGGTAGCTAAAGGTTACACTTAGTAGGAAGGGATTGACTATCATGAAACATTTTCTTCTATTGCCAAAATGGTTATAGTTAAGACTTTATTGGTAGTTGCAGCCATTTAAGGATGGCATTTGCATCAGTTTGATGTCAATAATTCCTTTCTTCATGGGGATTTACAAGAAGACATCTATATGCAAAAACCACCTAGCTATACTAAAGGTCATCCTCATCAAGTTTGCAACTCAAGAGCCTTTATGGTCTTAAGCAGGCCTCTAGGCAATGGTATTCTAAGTTCTCAACTTATCTTCTTGAGTTTGGGTTTCATCAGTCCAAAGCTGATTATAGTCTTTTCATTAAGACTACCGCAGATTCCTTTGCAACCCTTTTAGTATATGTTGATGATATCATTGTAGCTAGCAACTGCATGTCCTCCATTTCTTCTCTCGAAGAATTCTTTGATTATAATTTTAAGATTAGGGGCCTTGGTTCTTTGAGATATTTTCTGGGCATTGAGGTTACAAGTTCTTCAAAGGGAATTCATCTTTGTCAAATCAAATATACTTTGGATATCCTAGCTAATTCTGGTTTTCTTGTTTCCAAACCTCTCAAGGTTCCACTAGGACAAAATCTCAAGCTTCGCAAAGAGGATGGCCATTTGTTGGCTTATAAAAACCCTCTACTGCTCATTTAGCAGCTGCACACTATAAAACCCAAAAAAATTTTAAATTTTTATGAAAAAAGGCAAAATAGTAATTAGTCGTTACAATACGGGTTGAAAACTCAAATTTTTCTAGAACTCAAATGAAGAAACGAATCTCATCGTTAAATTCGTCTCACAAAATCTAGTTAACTAGTCAATTTTTATTGAATTCTAAGACAATCAAATATTTAACATTTTATGATACGATAGAGTATCGCGTGACTAAAATAAATACGATCGAGTTTTAATTGAGAAATTAAGACAAATAATTTAAATTTAGTTCAAATAAAATATATTGAGCTTAAAACGGGACGAGTTTTAATTGATTCAAGATAAAATCGGATCATAAAAAAGACAAGATGTGTATAGCTTGTTGTGAGCCAAGTATTAGGGGGTATAAATAGGGGAGAAAATTCAGATTTTTCTCCCCAATACCCTGCTGATTTCAAAAAAAGAGAGAAGGGAGAGAGGATAGAGAAAAACTAAGGTTCTTCAAGCTTCTATCTAAGATCTACGACTCTCCATTCGTCAAATCACTTTGGGCCAAGAACAAAGATTGTTCTATGCGGCAAAAGCTATGAAACCATACCAAAGATAACAGGTTTCGCCGGAGTCTCAAGATCAAGATTTTTAGGATCAAGCAGTTGAGGCTAGAGTTGGGTTTCTTGGAGCTTCTCTCACTCGTATTACCCTTCAAAAGGTAATGTTTTTCTCCTAACTAGGTTTATTTTCAACCTAGGTTTTCGTATGAAATGGGTATCGTTACTTGAGATGAAATATCTTATCTAAATGTATTTTTAGTGTAATTAGGGTATGAAAAATAGTATAAGAATGTATAAAACCAAATTTTAAATGAATTGGGTTTTGGGTGAAAATTTTTGTTTTGGTAATTTCATGAGAAATGTGTTAATTGGGCATACTATGTGTTTACAATTATGTCTTGAAGGTATTTAATAAAATGCCTATGTTGAGTTAGCATGTTAGTTTCATTGAAAATGTTATAACATGCATGGTGGAAATTGTGGAATGTAATTATATGCACATGATATGATTGACATTGTGACAATGATGTATGTCATGCCACGCTCATGATATGATGAACATGACATTGGAATTACAATTGTATATTATATTGCATATGCACGGGAAAGATCACATTCGAGGGCATGTGACATGAGTGTGGGTGTGTGCATAGTTTTGATCAAACACCATTCTTGGTGGATGATGCATGGACTCGAGAAAGTTAGACCAAGGTTCGACTGAGTCACACGAGTTGCATTGAAAATATGTTCGGGGTTAGCAAGAAGGGTCAGATTGTCCCTAAAGTGCAAGACCCGATGATTTGGATACGCACTCTTTGGTATTTAGTCCATAAAGTGTGTTAGCGTATGCGGTACTGTTGGTGGAAGTTCATAAACGCCGTGTCGGTTAGGTGTCCACTGGTGGAAGTCCATAAATACCCCCCCCCAAAAAAAAGACCTGAGATTTATAAATGGTTATTGGATGTGTAACATCAATGATAGGGGCTTAGAATGTCCGGATTCAAATGCATAACATTGCATGTGTTATAGGAGCCGATGAAGGCTTGGTTGCATTACATATGTGAGTCTCAACTCATAACATGACATGTCATTATGATATTCATTCTTGAAGTTGTATGTTCTTGGATGAATATTTGTTTGATTGTTGAATTGCANAATTCAAATGCATAACATTGCATGTGTTATAGGAGCTGATGAAGGCTTGGTTGCATTACATATGTGAGTCTCAACTCATAACATGACATGTCATTATGACATTCATTCTTGAAGTTGTATGTTCTTGGATGAATATTTGTTTGATTGTTGAATTGCATGTGAGCATTTCATATTATCTAGGTTGGGGAGTATCCTCTTTAGGAGATACCCTATTGAGCGTGGCTCACCCTTTATGAGGACAACATTTCAAGTGCGGGGCAAATTCCGGTAGATGGCACTTACTTGGGCCCTCATTGATGAACAAAGCCAAATTGTGACTTTAAATTATATTTTTGTAAAACAAGTTTGTAATTAGTTTTTGGACATGTAAAATTGTATAAGAGATTGTAAAACGAACGCATATGAACTATATTTTGTGTAAAATCGGATGTTATATAAGTTTATGTGGATGTTGTATAAGATTGGATGAGTTGAAATTGAAAAATGATTGAATTGAGGGTAAATTGGGCTCTTCTACCGGTAGAATATTGATTATCTACGTGTAGAAAAATTCCAAAGAGCTCTTGTACCGATAGAACGTTGATTATTTACCAGTAGAAGAATTCTAGAGAGCTTTTCTACCAGTAGAACGTTGATTATCTATCGATAGAAAATTTTCAAAGAGCTCTTCTACCGGTAGAACGTTGATTATCTATTGGTAGATCCTCTTAAATTTTCAAAAATTTAAAATAATTTTATCAATCCTCGGGTCTTGAGTCCTTTTGTTGAAATGATGTAATGTAGTAATATTAAGGACAAATTGATGTATATTAGATCTTGGAATGGTTAGGTAATTGAAATATACACAGGTTATGCGTTTAAGAGTGCCCGGTATAAGAGAGACTCCGCCTAAACTCCATGTTGTTTATGATTTCGGTGAAGAAGATGTTATGTCGTGGTGTCGGCTTATGCGGCATTCACGGGTACTTTTGCAGATTGATGGAAGATCAATGGCTTGACAAAAGACCTCCAGTTTTAGGGGCGTCACACACACAAAGTTCTTCGTTATCTTAAGGCAACTCCTGGTCAAGGTGTTTTTTTTGTCCTCTTCATCTCAGCTACAATTTAGAGCTTTTTGTGATTCAGATTGTGCTTCATGTCCTGAGACCCGCAGATCTATTATTGATTATTGTTCTTATTAGGCTTTTCTCTTATTTCTTGGAAATCCAAGAATCAATCTATTGTTTCTCGCTCTTTTTCTGAAGCAGAATACAAAGTCATGGCAGCTAATTTTTCTAAGCTTACTTGGTTGAGATATTGGTTGAGATATCTTCTTGTTGATTTTCAAGTTTCTCATCCACATGCATGATTGCTTTTTTGTGACAATCAAGCTGCTAAATCTGTTTTTCACGAACGTACTAAACACATTAAGTTAGAATGTTATCTTGCAATGTCAATTTGAAAATAAAATTTTGAGCAAATAAAAAATTTCAAGAGCTATTTTCGTACGTTTGATCGAAATGATATGAAATGTCAATAACTTGAGATAGATTGTGATGATGATACTTTATTTTATCACGAAACGATCTCGATAGCTCTTTTTCTTTGAATTTAAAACTCATTCTATTTTATTATATAAATATATTCTACTATTTGATTCCAACTAACATCATGAGTATGCATTTGTCTCTATCTGTGATGAATGAATGACTAAATCCCTAACTTTAAAGTCAACAAATTTTATTTTATTTTTTAAAATTTTTTTATGATATGGTGTTAGAATCAAAATGCAACTTGGAAATGACATTAATTAAGCACTTTCATTACTGTTATTAAAATGGATATTTATTATTGAGTTCTACCTCATTTGCAATTGTCAACTATTACTAACCTAATAATTCAACTCTGTTGTCCCTGTCACTTGTTGGTAATTAAAAATACATACTATTAAGACTGATTGCAATAATGTTTGATAAAATAACTGTTTAATGTGTGGTTTCCCTTTCAAGTTTCATTGCTAACCTATTATTTTAAAACAGGCACTGATATATAACCGAATTATGCCCGAATCTCGAGCATTTCTTTTTTCGGTAAGTGAATCTCAAGCGTTTTAGCGAACGCCGACCACACCATGATTTGACCTTTTCCATTAAAGCCAACTCCCAATGCCAAATACTCTCAGAAGTCAGAAGGCACTCTGCACGGACGACTTCTCATTTGTCCTATTGCCCCCTTCCAAGAAGGTGATTATGTAATCATTTAAATATGAGAAGAAAAAATGAATACAAAGATAATTTTTTTTAATTACACGCTTAATTGACTTTCTTTTAATAGTTCGGTTTTAGTTTAGAATTTATAAAATTATCTAAATGTTGGATCAGAATTTATTGTTAAGTCAATAACTGGATTCTCGTTATAAGCAGTATTAGCAAAGAAATTGTAAGAAGCAAAATCTCTTACCTTCAATATTTGATTTGATCTCATTTAGAGAAGGTGAACAAGGATCAAACTGTTGGTCCTGCAAAACGAACAAATTGCTAGAGATTGGAGATAGGCCGATCGTATGTACTCCGATAACTAAGTCAGTAACGACTCTAAAAGAAAATAAAGTAATTTGAAAGGATTTTTGTGTGTACCTTTGACTTGGGGATAGCTTGATTTTTATAAGATTGTATGAGAAGGTCTTTGGCACCATTTCAGCCTTTGGATGTACTGAGCACATCTAATATTTTTAGCTGAATCCTTTTGGAGGCTAGGATCTCTCTTGAATCTCCTCCCCGTTTGTATATTATGGCACGATATGCCAAACGTTTTTCTATGATTGTGGCAATGCTTCTCTCAATTCAGCCTCGTCTAACTCTCTTACTTGTTGAAGGATCTCTCCATAATGAATTGTTGACGTGTTGTGCTGTTGATTTGGCCATTGTGGCTGCTCAACCCTTCGAGCCGGGCACTAGTCATCTGCTTGGTTTGACTTTTGTGGATGTTATTTTTTTTGTGTTTCTCGCACGTGTTCTTGGTCACGTGATTTAAGACACACATGTGCTCATTAACAGTCTTAATTTTACACAATCATTTTGTGTCCTTTCAGAAACCATAAATTTGAAACACCCAAAAGTCATAAATTAAGAAAGGTACAATTTTGAAAGATTAAAAACAATTCAGACAATATTCATCATGTTGGCTGTGACCTCTACTAGTATGTTCTTGCCTTAAGTTTAAATCGGCCAATTTGCAAATACATTTTTCCCACCTTTTGTTGGCAGAATGTTGACTCACTGTAAATAATGAAAGCAATAAAATATCTCCCAAAGTTTGCAATGGTGGGATTTTTCTTTTTGATACTTAGTAGGACTTTTCTTGAATATCTTTGTATGTCTCTCTTGTTTTTTTTGGTTAGGTGAATATCTCTTGCGCTCTCTGACTGGAGAGGATATTTTTTGGAAGAGAAACTATGCGCTTTTCAAAAAGGTCGGAAGAAATGCGCCGGATTTCAAATATATATATATGTATATATTTATATATTATCGACTAGCTGCTTTTTATGCAAAAAAACAAAAAGAGTTTATACGGGTTTAATGGTAGAATGTGGTTGAAGAATTTTTTTTTAATATTTTTTTTGCTGGATATCAGGATAGTTGTGTCCCAATATACATCACAGCACTATGACCTCACCTTCCAATATAATCCAAGTCATGAAATCGAGAATAATGTAGTGATAAAAAAGAAGAGGAAACCTCGAGTTTCTTTCTTCGAACTTGGGGAAACAAAAAAAAACACTTCCATCTTCTTCGACTAAAAAATATATAAAGTACGTTCTTACATCGCCCAAAAAAAAAAAATTAATTAATTCGAGTGGAAACTGGATACGCCATTATAACTGAGGGGTCAATAGAAATCTCCTTCTCACTCAAAAAAAAAAGGTATAATGAGCAATACTTAACATCAAGTGAATGTTAGGTACATCAATCAACGGTGGTTTTGCATTAATTAAAGAGATAAAACAGGACTGACCTTGCCTGATAAACAGATAAACAATTGAGAGAGCGAATAAGGAGGACGAAGGGCAACAAACACCTCTCCAATACGTAAGGCATAGAGAATGACAATTAGTTATAGAATAATGCATGATTGCAGTGCTGTAATAAACTAAGAAGCAATATCTGACTTCTGCGCCTATAAAAAACCGAGGCTGAAACGAGGCTTTGGAGGAGACAGCCTTTGAGACAAGTGAAGCAAGTATGGGAGATGAAGGAGTTAACAATGACAGCACCGCACAAGTTGAGAAGAAGCACAACCAGGACCACACCACCACCACCACCACCACCAANTGTCCTTTCAGAAACCATAAATTTGAAACACCCAAAAGTCATAAATTAAGAAAGGTACAATTTTGAAAGATTAAAAACAATTCAGACAATATTCATCATGTTGGCTGTGACCTCTACTAGTATGTTCTTGCCTTAAGTTTAAATCGGCCAATTTGCAAATACATTTTTCCCACCTTTTGTTGGCAGAATGTTGACTCACTGTAAATAATGAAAGCAATAAAATATCTCCCAAAGTTTGCAATGGTGGGATTTTTCTTTTTGATACTTAGTAGGACTTTTCTTGAATATCTTTGTATGTCTCTCTTGTTTTTTTTGGTTAGGTGAATATCTCTTGCGCTCTCTGACTGGAGAGGATATTTTTTGGAAGAGAAACTATGCGCTTTTCAAAAAGGTCGGAAGAAATGCGCCGGATTTCAAATATATATATATGTATATATTTATATATTATCGACTAGCTGCTTTTTATGCAAAAAAACAAAAAGAGTTTATACGGGTTTAATGGTAGAATGTGGTTGAAGAATTTTTTTTTAATATTTTTTTTGCTGGATATCAGGATAGTTGTGTCCCAATATACATCACAGCACTATGACCTCACCTTCCAATATAATCCAAGTCATGAAATCGAGAATAATGTAGTGATAAAAAAGAAGAGGAAACCTCGAGTTTCTTTCTTCGAACTTGGGGAAACAAAAAAAAACACTTCCATCTTCTTCGACTAAAAAATATATAAAGTACGTTCTTACATCGCCCAAAAAAAAAAAATTAATTAATTCGAGTGGAAACTGGATACGCCATTATAACTGAGGGGTCAATAGAAATCTCCTTCTCACTCAAAAAAAAAAGGTATAATGAGCAATACTTAACATCAAGTGAATGTTAGGTACATCAATCAACGGTGGTTTTGCATTAATTAAAGAGATAAAACAGGACTGACCTTGCCTGATAAACAGATAAACAATTGAGAGAGCGAATAAGGAGGACGAAGGGCAACAAACACCTCTCCAATACGTAAGGCATAGAGAATGACAATTAGTTATAGAATAATGCATGATTGCAGTGCTGTAATAAACTAAGAAGCAATATCTGACTTCTGCGCCTATAAAAAACCGAGGCTGAAACGAGGCTTTGGAGGAGACAGCCTTTGAGACAAGTGAAGCAAGTATGGGAGATGAAGGAGTTAACAATGACAGCACCGCACAAGTTGAGAAGAAGCACAACCAGGACCACACCACCACCACCACCACCACCAATCTGAAAGAGCGGAAGGTCTCATGGGCAAAGCTGCGCCGAGTGGACTCTCTTAATTTGGAGGCTGGAAGAGTTTCTTCTACTCCAAACCATAGCTCCAAGGTCACATTCTTATATTCTTGTATTGGTCACCATACATGAAAATCTGCCTCTGTTTTCCCATTCTTTACAAAATAAAAAACCCTGTATATATGTTTGAACAGGCAGATTGGAAGAGGACATTGAGTTTGGCATTTCAGAGCATAGGAGTAATATATGGTGATATAGGGACGTCTCCTCTCTACGTGTTTTCCAGTACTTTCCCAGATGGGATTCACAACACCGATGACATTTATGGGGTGTTGTCCTTCATCATCTATACCATAGCTCTCATCCCCTTGCTCAAGTATGTCTTCATAGTATTGTGGGCCAACGACAATGGCGATGGTGTGTTCCTAATCACTTTCCTTTCCTTTATGCTACATATATATACTACTTTTAACTTGAACCACTTGGTTACCTCATACTGATTATAAATTTTGTAATTGGTGTTTACCTTACGTCACAAGTAAAGCAAACATAAGAAGCCACCAAAAGACGACCCCACCCCTTTGATTCCCTTAAGTGAACGGAAATTTTGGATAGGTAATGAAAATGAGTGTGTTTGTAGGCGGGACATTTGCACTCTACTCCTTGATATGTCGGTATGCAAAGGTCAGCCTAATTCCAAATCAACAACCAGAGGACAGGGAGCTATCCAACTATAGACTGGACACACCATCCAACCAATTGAAAAGAGCTCAAAAGATCAAGCAGAAGCTAGAGAGCAGCAAAATTGCAAAAATAGTGCTCTTCCTGGTCACCATCCTGGGAACATCCATGGTAATTGGCGATGGGGTTCTAACTCCATGCATCTCAGGTCAGTTGATTCAGTTTCTAATTATTTGCCTTCAGACACCACCTTTAAGTGTGAACATGTTGGAATTAATTGAGATTGTTATGGTCTTGCAGTCCTTTCCGCAGTGAGTGGAATAAGTTCCCTAAGCAAAGGTATATATATATATACTTTCAACTCCGGTGAAAGCCCACAAATCTTGCCAAAAAAGAGGGGCGGGGGTGAACTAAGAATGCTCTTGCCCTGTTGCATGTTCTAAAATAACTGCAATATATATGAACTATCACAAATATGATAGGATACATGGCTCTCAAATCTCAATTATATGATATATATTTCATTACTTTGATGTTCCAGATGCGGTTGTGGGTGTTTCAATTGCAATATTGGTCTTTCTCTTCTGTGTTCAGCAATTTGGCACTGATAAGGTGGGATACTCATTTGCCCCGGTCATCCTCTTGTGGTTTTTATTCATCGGTGGCATCGGTCTCTACAACTTATTCAAGTATGATTTGGGCGTTTTACGTGCATTCAATCCAAAATATATGGTAGATTACTTCAGAAGAAATGGGAAGAAAGGATGGATATCGCTAGGTGGAATTGTACTGTGCATCACAGGTGAATAGGTGTTAACGGTTGAACATTTTCTCTTTTTCCACCTTAATGGCTACTTTCTTCTCACAGAATTGCTGCATGAAACAGGGACTGAAGCCATGTTTGCTGATCTGGGTCACTTTAGCGTAAAAGCAGTCCAAGTAAGTGATACTGTGAAAACATTCTAGCAATTTAATAGTACTTCGCCAATTGGGTCCAAACAAGGTATCTTTTCTCTCTCCCTGGACATAACAGAAAACAAAATCAATTTCAAATATAAGAATCAGTTTCAGATATGTTTCACGCACTTTAATCCTTTGGAGCCCGCAAATGAAAGAATATGACATGCATTGAGGAGAAGTTCTAATGTTCTCTCAGTCAAGTGTACCGAGGGATTAACACCCTGAAGTTACGGTTAACCATTATCGCCTTCTGACAAGAAAAAAATAGCTACTCTTCTTATATGATTCAATAGTATATGCTCATTCATTCTTTAACCATGATGTGGGCTCTGTGGGACTCAAAAGTACTCGGCCTAAGTTTTGCGAATACAAATAAAGTTGAAAATGAATATAAATTAGGCCCTACAAGCCTATATATTATGAGATGAAGCCCTGTCATACAATTTCTACCTTTTGAAAAGGAGGAATACATAAGTTAATGTTATTGAGGGCACCAGTGACTACCCAAAAGTAAAGAAAGGTGAACCTAAAACCTAGTTCTTTTTTCTCTAGATTCCGAACCCTTTGTAAGATTGCAGATTATAGGTGTAATTTATTTTTCCACCATGGTATTGCAGATTAGTTTCTCTGGGATGGTGTTTCCTCCAATACTAGCTGCATATTGTGGGCAAGCTGCATACCTGACCAAAAAACCTGGTCATGTGTCCGATACTTTCTACAAGTCAATTCCTGGCAAGTTTTTATATGGGCAACATGGAAGAGGATGACTGATAACATTATCCTATTTAGTTTCTTGTTATCACTTTAAATGTTTGCTCTCTCACAATCATCTTATTGACTGGTATGCAGATCCAATTTACTGGCCAACATTTGTTGTGGCTGTTGCTGCGGCTATTATTGCAAGCCAAGCAATGATATCTGGAGCCTTTGCAATTATCTCTCAGTCCTTAAGACTAGGTTGTTTTCCAAGGGTTAAGGTTGTTCATACTTCTGCCAAGTATGAGGGCCAGGTTTACATACCAGAAATCAACTACTTGCTTATGGTTGCTTGTGTTATCGTCACTTTTGCCTTCAAGACCACTGAAAAGATCGGCAATGCATATGGTAAACTCAAATGACTCTTGGGTTCAGACGAAATATTCACCAATTAGCATGTTTTAACTCCATGTATCAACTAGGGAATTGAAAAATTGTGCAGGCAATGCTCTTCAATGAGATGAGTAATAAGTGCCTTTCTCCAAACAAGGTGAAATTGTGGCTCGTCTGTATATAATTTAGATAACAGAAATAAGAAAAATACAATGTCAAGTTTGTTTTTTCCTGAAAAGGCTGGCAGCATTTGGTAATTATTATGTTCTTGTCTAGTGAAGCAACGAAAAATTAACACCAGAAATTCTATTGCAGGAATCGCCGTTGTGGCTGTAATGGTGATCACAACATGTATGATCACCCTTATAATGCTAGTTGTATGGAAGACAAGCATATGGTGGATTTCTCTGTTCTTTGTGGTGTTTGGTTCTATAGAGTTCATTTATTTATCTTCTGTCCTGTACAAATTCAAACAGGGTGGCTTCCTCCCACTGGCCTTTTCTCTTGTGCTGGTGATAGTAATGGGAATATGGCATTATGTACACAAACAGAGATACATGTTTGAGCTCAATAACAAGGTTTCCAGTGATTACATCCGAGACTTGGCAAAAAACCAGGATCTAATCCGTGTTCCTGGAATTGGACTATTGTACTCTGAGCTTGTACAGGGCATTCCTCCTATATTTCCTCACTTCATCTCCAACATACCCTCCATCCATTCAGTTCTTGTTTTAGTCTCAATAAAGTCCATTCCAATCAGTAAAGTGGCACTGGAGGAAAGGTTCTTATTTCGGCAGGTTGAGCCAAGAGATTACCGAATGTTTCGTTGTGTGGTGAGATACGGATACAAGGATAAGATTCTTGAACCCAAGGAGTTCGAACAACAGCTGGTGGAGCACTTGAAGGAGTTCATCAGGCACGAACACTTCATTCTTGAAGGTGGGCTCAATGAACAAATGGCTGAGCCAATAAACAATGAGCACTCTTCTCCATTAGTGAAAGATGCAAAAGTAAGAGGATCCAGTCCATCCACAGTTCACATTGAGGAATCCTTGCAACAGCAAGACATGTCACGTTTCTCTTCAAGCTCCATTCAGTCATTCAACGCAGCTAAGTCAACACACTCTTCAAGTCGAACCATCACTGGGCGTATCCAGGAAGCTGAAGAAGAGATCCAGTTCGTGCAGAAAGCAATGGACATAGGAGTAGTTTATCTTATTGGAGAAGCAGAAGTGATTGCAAAACAAAATTCATCAGTACTCAAGAAGATTGTTGTCAACTATGCCTACAACTTCCTGAGGAAGAATTTCAGGCAGGGAGAGAAAGTCATAGCAATTCCTCGGACCAGACTTCTGAGGGTTGGAATGACCTATGAGATATAAGATACAAGCCTACATTTAAAAAATCAAAGGTAGTGCTATGCTTTGATACTTCAAAGTTTCTGATAACATTTGTAAGAATTGAATGACCATATGCTATGGTGGATTCGACAATAAGTGGAATCCATATTTCCAATATATATGATGATATGTTAATATCCAGTTTCTTTCAGTATTTGAAAATTGGGAACAAATTTCTATAATGGTAAATCAAGGTCGATAAGGAATTTACAAACCTCCAACTCCTGTTTTTAAATGCCAAGGCAGGCAATAGATCAACGATGTCTACCAAAAAAATTCAACGAAACTGTGAAGACCCTGCCCCATTACCGGGACCCTGTCTTCCAAGGGTTAACCTCCCATTACCGGGATATCACCACCCTCCACCAAAGGATTTCGGCTAACCTGTGGGTCAAACCCCCACAGTAGCCTTTACCTCCGTCCCACATCGGGGAAGGAGTCGTCTCCCCACCCCCATATAAGCCGAAGCACCATATGAGAGCAGTACCCAAGTAGCACAGTGTGGTACTTGGGTACTGCTCTCATATGGTGCTTCGGCTTATATGGGGGTGGGGAGACGACTCTTTCCCCGATGTGGGACAGAGGTAAAGGCTACTGTGGGGGTTTGACCCACAGGTTAGCCGAAATCCTTTGGTGGAGGGTGGTGATATCCCGGTAATGGGAGGTTAACCCTTGGAAGACAGGGTCCCGGTAATGGGGCAGGGTCTTCACATAAAAGGCGCCTTTTATGTGAAGACCCTGCCCCATTACCGGGACCCTGTCTTCCAAGGGTTAACCTCCCATTACCGGGATATCACCACCCTCCACCAAAGGATTTCGGCTAACCTGTGGGTCAAACCCCCACAGTAGCCTTTACCTCCGTCCCACATCGGGGAAGGAGTCGTCTCCCCACCCCCATATAAGCCGAAGCACCATATGAGAGCAGTACCCAAGTAGCACACTGTGGTACTTGGGTACTGCTCTCATATGGTGCTTCGGCTTATATGGGGGTGGGGAGACGACTCCTTCCCCGATGTGGGACGGAGGTAAAGGCTACTGTGGGGGTTTGACCCACAGGTTAGCCGAAATCCTTTGGTGGAGGGTGGTGATATCCCGGTAATGGGAGGTTAACCCTTGGAAGACAGGGTCCCGGTAATGGGGCAGGGTCTTCACAGAAACCTTGTTCCGACGAGTTTGTAGACAACAAAAATGGACAACACGTCAATTCATGGTGTTAAGTCAGAGGATTAACATAATATTAGACAAAAACAGAGAGAGGTCAAAAATTTAATCTAACTCTCATACATTACTTGTATTTATAGTTAACTTACAATAATAAGAAAGACAAATACACCCTCTTATATTTACACATAATACCCTAACACTCTTAACAAGTTACACATACTACCCTAATACTCTTAACACTCCCCTTCAAGCTGGACTATATATATCATATAATTCAAGCTTGGAACAAATCGTTGTAAGACGCGTACGACTCATTATTTTAGTAAACATATCTGCAAGTTGATTTTCAAATTCACAAATGGAGTCGTAATCTCCTCAGCTACTATCTTATCCTGAATAAAGTGACAATCAACCTTAATATATTTGGTTTTCTCGTGAAACATTAGATTGACAGCGATGTGGAGAGTTGTCTGGTTGTCACAGAACAACTATAAAGGAGGTTGAACTGAAAATTCAATTTCCTGGAGGAAGTGTAGTAGTCAAGGCATCTCACTTGTCATATGCGTCATTGCCCTATACTCAGCATCAGCACTGGATCTTGCTACCACAAATTGTTTCTTACTTTTTCATGAGACAACGTTACCTCCTAAGAAAGTATAATAACCAGTGGTTGATCTCCGATCAGAATAAGAGCTAGCCCAATCAGCATCTAAGAAACCTTCCACTCTAAGATGTCCATTAGCTCGATATAACAGTCTAAGTCTAGGAGCACGTTTGAGGTATCGCAGAATACAAGTAATTGCCTCTCAATATGGTAGTCTAGGACACTCCATGAACTGACTTACTATACTGACTGCATAGGAAATATCCGGTCGAGTAATAGTGAGATAATTGAGCTTCCCAACCAATCTACGATACAGTTCCAGATTCTTAAATAGTGCATCATCATCAATCAATAGTTTATGATTCGGATTTATAGGAACATCAATCGGTTTGCCACCCAACAAACCTGCTTCCTCTAGCATGTCAAGTATATATTTCCTTTGGGATAAACAAATATCATGTTTAAATTGAGCTACCTCAATACCCAAGAAATACTTGAGTTTTTCTAAATCCTTAGTATAAAATCGATCTTGTAAGAAGATTTTTAACTTGGCAATCCCCTCAGAATCATTTCTAGTAATTATAATATCATCTACATAGACCACCAATAGACCATATACAACATCCTTCTGTCTATGAAATACAGAATGGTCTGTCTGACATCGAAGAAGACCAAACTCTAAAACTGCATCTGAAAACTTATTGAACCATGCCCTCGGTGACTGCTTCAAACCATACAAAGATTTCTTTAACCGACATACACTTTTACCACACTCTCCCTGAACAGTAAACTCAGGTGGCTGTTCCATGTATAGCTTTTCAACCAAGTTACCATGTAGGAAGGCATTCTTAACGTCTAACTGAAACAAATGCCAATCAAGATTAGCAGCCAAAGAAAATCATGATATGAATAGAGGAAATTTTGGCAACCGGAGAAAAAGTCTCCTCATAATTAACATCATAGGTCTGAGTAAAGCCCTTTGCAACAAGTCGGGCTTTGAGATGCTCCACATAACCATCCAGATAAAATTTAACAGTATACACCCAACGACAACTAACAGTTCGTTTACCACGAGATAAAGGAATGAGATCTCAAGTCCCATTATGATGTAAGACATCCATCTCATTTTCTATAACTTTCCTCCAACCCGGATCAGATAACGTATCCTATAAATGCTTAAGAATAGATATAGTAGATAATTGAGAGGTAAAACAAGAGGAGACAAGAGACAAGATATCATATAAAACAAAACGAGCAATGAGATGATTAGTAACACATGAACGAGTACCTTTTTGAAGAACAATAGGTAGAGAGTCTAAATTACCTGATATATCAGGATTAGAAGGCGGCAAAGAAGATGGTATGGGCACCTTAGTCGATGGGTGAGGACAACGAGAATATACACAAAGAGGTAAAATAGATGGTAACACAGTGGATAGCGGAATATTGGAAGGTGAGGGAAGAGATAGTGGCACAAGAGATGACCCAAAGTCCAGATCCACAGGCTGAAAAGGTGCTGAAAATATAGAACAGATTCCTCAAAGTTAACATCGGCACTAGTAAAGTATCGTTGCAGAGAAGGACTGTAGCAACGATACCCTTTCTATGTGCGGGAGTAACCAAGAAATACACATTTGGTAGCTCGAGGATCAAGTTTATCAAACCCGGGGACCCAAATTGTGAACATAATAGACACATCTAAAAATCTAAAGAGTTAGGAAAAATAAGGACTTATCAGGAAAAATGATAGAATATGGAATTTGTCTATTTAACACAGAGGATGACATACGATTAATAAGGTGGCAAGCAGTAAAAACAACATCACTCCAAAAATATCAGGCAATATGCATCTGGAATAATAGGGCACGTGTGACTTCCAACAAATGACAGTTCTTGCTTTCAACAATACCGTTCTGTGGAGAAGTGTAAGCATAGAAAGTCTGATGAATAATGTCTGTTTTACTAAGGTAAGCTGAAAAAGGATCAAATTCATATTCCCGATCATTATCAAAACGTAAAATACATATACGACACCTAAACTGAATTTTTATTTCCTTACGAAAGTTCTCAAATATAGAGAATAATTCAAACCAAGTTTTCATCAAAAATAATCAAGTCACACAAGAATAGTCATCCACAAATGTCACAAAATAAGGATATTTATTAGATGAAATATTCTTTATTGGACCCCATACATCAAAATGTACCAACTCAAATTGACTAGACACACGATTATTGACTCTAGATTAAAATGACACACGGTGATACTTACTAAGTCGACAAGTTTCACAAGACAAAGACGACACACAACTCAAACTGGGAACTTGGTGTTTCAGATTCTAGAGAAAGGGATGTCCAAAATGACAATGTCATTAGAAATGAGACAACGAGGTCTGTGGAGCTCGAGTAGGTGAATCAAAATCAAAGTAATATAGGCCACCAGCTCCATGCCCCATACCAATCTTCTCTCTTTGTCTTGAGATCCTGAAAGAAACAATAAGAAGAATAAAATGTTACAGAACAATTGAGAGAACGGATAATTTTACTAATAGAAAGTAAACTAAAAGGAAACTGAGGAATAAATAACATAGAAGATAGAGACATATCAGAACTCAAGTGAGTAATCCCTAGACTTGAAACTTTAGAACAAGTACCATTAGCAAGAGTAACATTATGTGTGAAAGTAATAGACTGATAAGTAAAAAAAATATCAGACACATTAGTCATGTGGTTAGAGGCGCTATAGTCTATGATCAAAGGACTGCGAGTGGAGGACAATAAACAAGTAGAAGTAGTACCTGACTGGGCAAAAGTAGTAGTGGAGTGAGATGGAACAGCTTGTTGCTGGGATAGGAACTAAGCATACTCCGCTCATGTAATAGTAACCGACCCAGTGTTTGGTGGAGCTAACCAAGGTATGGAAGTAGCAACAGAGTTCATGAGACCATTGATAAGAGTTGGAGGAGTAGAGGTAGGTGGCAAAGATGGAGTAAGAGCCTTGGTATCTTGCTTAGGTTCCATAATAGTGCAGCAAATAGGAAAATAAGAAGTGTTGTAATGCTGAACCAGAAGAAAGGAGATTGTTGGAAGGCTGAATCGGGCTAGAGAACCACTGAACCGGATTGGTTGAGCCCTCTGGACCATTGAATCGGACTTGCTGAGGCTGCTAGAAGCCTGAACTGGACCTGCTGAGGCTGTTGGAAGCCTGAACCGGATAGCCGTTGAACCAGAGTAAAAATTGATTGAACCAGTCTAACCCGGTGCAGAACTATCTAAACCGGACCCAAGAAACTTACTAGACCACTAAACCGGAGCAATAACTGAATGGACCGGTCTGAACCAATTTGAACTGCAGGAAGTAGCTGAACCGGGATCAGAACTGGGTTGGACGACTGGAGTGGGCTGGACCCAATATGATTGGGCTAGACTTAAAACAATTTAAACTCGTGAATGGAATTGAGTTGGACCGAAGTGGGCTGGACCCGATTTAAATCCATTGACTCGAGTCTTTTATCCAAACCTGTGAAGTCGGGTTTAGACCTTTTCTATTTTGTAGATTAGGGTTCCAGTAAACCCTAGTCTTCGACTGCGCCTCGACCACCACAACGAACGACAGACCACCACGATGGCCACACCACAACAGCGCTACACCATGAGGAAGAAATCAACAATACACCACCACAACGAACACAAAACGACGGCGAACGATGATTAACAATACCACACCACCACCACTAGCGACAATATTACCATAGTAATGGAGATCAACCACAACAACTGTACCACCACCACTGTAGCTTCGACGAACAACAATACAAATCAATCACAACAACTGTACCACCATCATTGTAATTTCGACGAACAACAGTACCACCACTACAACCAGAGTTAATTTATTCAAAAAATATATTTAGGATTGTAAGTGCTCTGATACCATGTTAAGTATAGAGGATTAACATAATATTTGAGAGAAACATAGAGAGGTCAAAAATTTAACCTAGCTCTCATACATCACTTTTATTTATAGTTAACTTACAATAATAAGAAAGACAAATACACTCTCTTATATTTACACATAATACCCTAGCACTCTTACCAAGTTACACATACTACCCTAATACTCTTAACACGTGACTTAATATTTGAGCTGCCTGTGAAAACCATATTCAACGCATGTCATGAATGCTTTTTCAACCCTGTCGAGAGAGGCGGAAAAAGAATGAACAACCTGTCCAGCTCCTGGCAATGCATTAAAGCAGCATTCAAGTGTTTCAAAGAGCTTGTACATGTCTTGATCTGCAAATTTGTTATTTGCTTATAATCAGTAACCACCAGTCCGGTAACACAAATGAAATGAAAAAATGAGATTTTTTGTTAATGAACAAATGAGATTTTTTGTTAGTGTACAAATTTCTTGCTGAGCATTCTGAAAAAAGAGTCCAAAAATGTTTTCCTACTGGAAAGGGTTTTTTTTTCTTTCCGAAATCATTTTTCCTGCCCTCCTCCCTCCACTCCAGACAGTCTACTGAGGGGTTCCTGGGAAGCCAATTTCAATCAAAGTAAAGAGTTTGTGGAGAGAGTGCATATTCATAGAAGGTAGCATCCAGTTATTGCCTTATAGGATTTGGATACAGACATACACTTGTGCTGAGTTTTCTTTCTAAGGTGGAATAAATTGAGGAGATTATTGATGACTTGAAAATTGAGATTTTTTTACTTTCAGATTTCTTTTTCTTCGTAAATTCATTATGTCTAGTTGTTAAAAATTGGGAGTTCTGTCAAAAAAGTTGTTTTCGCTTTGAGGTTAACGCTTTTAGATAACTTTGAGGATTTCAACTTCTTATTCATGATTCACTTTTTCAGACAAGGAAACACACAAGTTCTCAGACTTTCACAAAAGAAACGGCAATTCCATCTAATTTACCTTCATATTCTATTGTATGCATATGAACTTTTCAGCATGAAGAATATAATAATATCCAAATATCCAAAAATAGATGACAAACAAAGCATGACAAACACAAATATGCTGACAGGTGACGGATATCCAGGGTAGATCATGGAAGCAGGTACGAACTTCATCTCAAAAAAAGAACTAAATGGAAGGCAAAGTTGTCTTTTTATATGGATCTCTCCTTTGTAATTCTCTTCCATGTCCTATATGAATTGTCTCTAACCCTTCTCGTCATGTTTTCAACTAATTCCTTTTGTTACTAGATGAACGGCAAGGCACTTTAGGGGATCCATAAACTTGAACCACAACACCGTTAGCTTAAAGTGATTTCCTCTGAATTGGTCTTGATCTTAAATCGTTAGGATATGTAATTTTTTTCCCCAATTCCATCAACAAAACAAGGCAGTCCTCAGGTGTGGTTTGGTAATTTTGAGGGGTGATGCATTCTTCACCAACTGAAAAGGACAAACAGAGCAAACCCCTACGTCCATTTTCAGCTATTAAACTAACTGTATAGCATCCAAAGATGTTGCCATCAGTAGAATTGTGTGGCATTATAATATCAACTAATGGACCATGGTCTATGATTGATGTTGGCATGGAATTTTTTCTTCCTTTTGTCTGCTACCATACTCCCTCCTTCTCTAAGCATATAACAGCAGACATAGACCCTCTTCCTAAAATGGGACTGGATCAAAGACTTACAAACATGTCAAACTTTATTGAGGAATTTGAAGAAGAAGACGAGCAATTCCAGAGCACTCTAGGTACACAATCGTCCAATGGGAGTCCTAATCCTACCGAAAATGGTGGTGATGGTTCCACTCATGCCATCACAACATCAAAGAAGAAACGAAATCTCCCAGGAAATCCAGGCAAGCAAACACACTGTTTCTTTGTTTAAATGGGGTGCGCTCTTTAATTACCCAAAGTTTGAACCAAAATGGGTTGCATATACTTTTGAAGTAGGGGGTACAAGCCATATGAACTTTGGCAAAACATAAATTCGGATTCTGAATTGTTAAGACATATAATGGCACTTAGCAAACATGAGATTAAGACGACGCTTGAAATTCAAGTCTTGCTAGTGGTAGGTTTATAACCATAGTTATCACATGCTATCATTTCAACAATTTTACAAATGGTGGCAAATTCAATGAAAAATGACACCTATAAAGTCGTCATGTTATCAATTTTCAAGCTTCAAAAGGAAAATATAAGCGAATGTTAAAAAAAAAAAAAGGTGGGATGAGATCATACAATGTCTCATGTGCTTTCTTTGTTTCATGTTCCTTCTTTTTCTTTTGTTGGACTTTTAGCTCAAAAAAAACTAATCAATCCTACACATGACAGCTGCTGTATAGAGTAATCCTTTAGGTAGAAATTTCTACTTCCCAAGCACCCAAAAAAAAAAAAAGACATTTCTATTTCCCCCTAGTAAAGTTCACGGTAGTTGTCTTCCAAAGCATATATTGGATCTGCTAATTTATACTGTCAAAACAACCTTTTTCTTGTACTTATTTGGAAATATTCAGACCCTGATGCAGAGATTGTGGCGTTGTCACCAAGGACTCTGATGGCAACAGATAGGTACATTTGTGAGGTCTGTCATAAAGGATTCCAGAGAGATCAGAACCTTCAACTCCATAGGAGAGGCCACAATTTGCCATGGAAGCTGAAGCAAAGGCCGAGCACACAAGTGAAGAAGAGGGTGTATGTGTGCCCTGAACCAAAGTGTGTGCATCATGACCCAAGTCGGGCACTAGGTGACTTGACTGGCATAAAGAAACACTTTCGTAGAAAGCATGGAGAGAAGAAATGGAAGTGCGACAAGTGTTCAAAGCGTTACGCTGTTCAGTCTGACTGGAAGGCACACGCAAAAATCTGTGGGACACGTGAATATCGATACGATTGTGGGACTATTTTCTCAAGGTGAAGATATGCTTTTTTGTTTACATTTATGTTTTGTGTACTTAACTTTTTTTTATATTGAATCTGTTAAGCAGGAAGGACAGTTTTGTTACACATAGAGCCTTCTGTGATGCATTGATGGAAGAGAACTGCAAGATGAACCAGACCCTCGCTACCATGGGAGGAATGTTACCTAACCAACCCCAAGAATTATTCTCTTCCTCAATGCTCACCTCTGACTCCTGCACAAACTTAAACACCATGATGCATCTATCCAGTTCTCACTAGAACGCTGATAATTCAGTAAAGCCATCATCTTCTTTTGACTCACATTGGGTAGTCATGATATCTAGCAATTTGGATCCAAGTTTCAATCAACTAGCAGCATGTTCAAGCTTTAGCTCCGTACGTGGACCAAATAGCTCTCCCCTGACAGTAGTTGGCTCTGCTTTCTTATCAGCAACTGCCTTGTTTCAGAAAGCTGCAGAAATGGGTGCAAAGATCAGTAGTGACAATTCAATCGCCCCAGTTCCCCTTAGAGGATTTACAGGGTACTGTACTAGCAATATGAACTCATCTGGCTCAGTTCAGGAGGCGTCTTCAATTGGTGGTGGTCCTAATATGGGGCATATTCCCGTAACTACCAATGGTTCATATGCTGGAAATCCAAAAACTTTTGGCAAGATAACAGATGCACGAAATCAAAGAGGATAGTGACACTGTTTCTCACACTGGTTTATATGATTGTTCTTTTTATTATATGCATTCGTCAAATGGATACTCTGGTGGTGACCTCTGGAAAGAGAAGTAGTAACGGGAGGAAGTGAAAAAACGACTGTGGACTTCTTAGGGGTAGAGCCAGCCGGTCATTCAAATTTTGCAAAAAAAGGAAGCTATGATGGCAACTTAATGGGCTTAGGATACTAAAATGGGCAGCAGAGCATACACGACATGCGGTCAGAGTTGTAGGCACGTTGCAGTTATTGATAACTTTGTGTTGCTCATCTTGCATTTTCTTTCTCTTTTTTTTTTTGCCTCCAATTATCTCTTATTTTGCTACTATGTGTATCACAAAGAGTGAACTTTTCCTGTTCTGTTCAGTTCTCTAAGGACAGGAAAAAAAAAAACAAGAAAAAACTTGCTCTATCTAATTGGTTTTACATGTCAAGAAGATAACATCATCAAGGATTCTGATTTAGTTGAACGAAGGAAATTTTGGGCAGATTAGAGTGAAGAAGACTGGAAAATATGTGAAAACTTTTAAAGCAAATATACTATACTTTTAAACTTATTTATCAAACTACATATATTTTTTAAAACTAGATTCAATAACCCCGATTTATTAAAAAAACGGAGTCAACAATCCCCCTTTTTCCTTTTTTTTTTTAAAAAAAAAAACAAGAAGACAGTGGGAAAAGAGTGTTTAGTAAACACGCTTTTTACAATTATTCTAACTAGCCTCCTTACTAAACATGCTTTTCCCACTGGATTCCACAGTTTAGTAAATTTTATGCTTTTTGATGGGTCAAGTCTAAAGGCCCAATTTCAAGAGGTCCAACTAGTCAAACCCAAAGGAGTCTGCACTTGGTCAAGTTCATCAGACTCCACGAGTTATATCAGTAGAGGAGCATGCAAGGTCATCCAATAGCCTCTTCCTCTACCACCTTGGAGTAAGGAGGCTCATCCTAGCCACTTTGGAGTCAGGCTCATCAGAAAGCTACGCCACGTCATCAAGAGAGCATCGGGAGCCACACCCTCACCGTTTTGGAAATAGTCAGCCCTCACCTCACCTCGGACTGAGTCTTGTGGAGAGCACCTCAACCACGTTGCCCGTTGAGAAGAAGTCGTGAGCTCCACCAAAATAGTTGTTTAGTTGCTGCAAAATCGCCCCAACTTGTTAGGGGGCCACTATAAACTGTAAGCTCCACCAACACTTTGGGGGCAGGATCACACTTTTACTTGAGCACGACTCTCCTCCCCCTCTCAAAGGCTTGTACTTTCTGCTCCCTACACCCTTGAGCTAATAAAGTATTAAGCGACCAAGACCATTCAAAAGTGGACGTAGGTCACGATTGACCGAACTACTATAAATCTTGTCTCCTCAATCTCTCATTAGTTTTAATTACTGCATTTACTTTTTATCACTTGACAGGTGATGTGCAAAGCCATTTTGTGCATCATCAGTTTGACGCCATTAGTGGGAAAGACCAAATTTTCACTTCTAATCAATCTCTGTGTTGAACTAATGACGATCACCACCAGATCGATGAATCAACCTGAGGACAACCCTCCACGAGAGGAGGAGGTTGCTCCTCCACCTACCAACTCTATCCCAAATGCTCCAATTCCAAATCCTCAGCAAATGTTGTAGACTATGCAGTAGCTAGTGCCTCAAAACCAGCAGATCCTACAACTTATGCTCACCGGACAAGGAGAAGTACAACTTGGAGGAGCACAGCTTGGAGGACCTCAAGGAGCTCCATGCCTTGGACCTCAAGGAGCTCCAGGACCTAGACATCAAGGAGCTGCACGCCCTGGACATTAAGGAGCTCTAGGCCCTAGACATCAAGGAGCTGCACGCCCTGGACATCAAGGAGCTCCACAACTTGCTGCCCCATTTGGGCACCCATGCAGGTCTGGGTGCCTCCTTTGGAGTCCCTTTGGGCGCCCCAGATAGGGGGACTCATCATAAGAGACCTCCAGCTCCTCTTACTTCCCATAGTGAATACCCTCATCTCCAAGAAGATAATGACGAAAATCAAAGTATGGAGTATGAGAGTAATTTTCATGATCATTCCAGAGGAGTCCCCAATCATTAGGACGAAAAAATTAAGAAAGTACAAAATCAACTAGATGACGTCTTCAATGCCATGAAGGCGCAAGAACCTGAGATAATGGAGTACCTCGTAAGACGGATAGACACGCCTTTCAAACCTGACGTGGCGAACTACCCCCCTTCCTCAAAAGTTTAAAATGACATCCGTGGAGACCTTTGACGGAACGAATGATCCACTTGATCATCTCGAAACCTACAAGACCCTAATGTAACTGCACAACGTCCCCGACGAAATTATGTGTAGGGTATTCCCAATTATTTTGAAAGGATCAGGGCGACAATGATTCGCCAAACTCACCCCGGCCTCCATAGGCTCCTTCGCCGAATTGAGTAGATCATTTGTGGCACAGTTCATTGGTGGACGCCGCCAACAAATGCCTGCCACCCATTTGCTCAATATAAAACAAAATCAAGACGAGAGTCTAAGGAGTTACCTCACTCGTTTTAACGAGAAGATCCTCCAAATCGAGGAGCTCAATGACAAAGTCACCATGACTGCCTTTCTGGGAGGCTTCCACTCATCTAGATTCCTTTTTTCAGTAATAAAGCGAAAACCAAAGAGCATGTCAGAACTATTGGCAAATGCTCAAAAAATATGAATGTTGAGGAAATCAATAGGTCTAGGCGAGGTGAATCATCTCGCAGATCACCAGAAGCTTGATTTGCCTCTGCACTGTTCTCAAATAGGCAGCTTATCTCCAGCTTAGCGACTCTCTCACGGGTTGCCAAAAAAGCTTGGCCTCTACACTGTTCTCAAACAGGCAACCTATCTCCAGCTTAGCGGCTCTCTCACGGGTCGCCAACACAAGCTTGGTCTCTGTACTGTTCTCAACACAAGTAGCCTATCTCTAGCCTAGCGACTCTCTCGAGGGTCGCAAAAAAAGCTTGGTCTCTGCACTGTTCTCAAATAAGCAGCCTATACCTCAAGCTTAAAGACTCTCTCATGGGTCATCAAAAGTTAGGTCTCAAAAGGTGTAGCTCTCTCACGAGTAGTTTCCAACTCTGTCTTTGTTCTCTCGTAAGCAGCATACCTCTCTCTCCAGGTAATTATGTGAGATATTTTAATGTTTGGAATAATATTTTTTTTGTCATCACAAGAAGGCTCTCCCAAGGTAGCCCCAAGCTTGCCCAATGCTCCCAAGGCATCCCTACAAAAGCGCCCAAACGAGGCAGCCCAGCTCTTGGAGGAGTGTCTGATCCTATGTGCTCGCCTAAACGAGGCAGCCCAGCACCTGGAGAGGGGTCTGATCCTATGTGCTCGCTCAAACGAGGTAGCCCAGCACCTAGAGAGGTGCCTGACGCTTTATGCTCGCCCAATCGGGGCAGTTTAGCACCTGGAGAGGTGCCTGACCACCTTTGCCTGCCCAAACGGGGTAGCTCAATGTTGTCTGGCCTCTAAAGTTGCACAAAATAGCTTCAAAGGCACCCAGATCAGTGCTTGAAGTGGCGCCCGAATCTGCCCCTGTGCCCAGGCTGTTGTCCAGCTCCCCTGCTGCATGCCCGTTGGCCTGGGCAGCCCCCATTATGGCCTACACGCGGCTATCTGCGCGTCTGGTTGCTATTTTGACCGTAAATTTTACTCCATAACTCTAAAAATGGGCTTCTTATATATCAAAACGAAGCTCTTGGCGAGCCCTACAAGACTAGTAGCCTTTAGCTAAGATTGATGGTATAAAAAGTCCAAAAAGGCTTAGAAATAGTTGTTTTAGCCTCCCAAAATTTTTCAAGGAAAAACAAATTTGTTCGCCCAGGACACCTCCAACTCGCCCAAGACACCCACTGTTCGCCCAAATCAGTGCCTGCTCACCCAAATCGCTCACCGAGTTTTTTGCTTGGAAATTTGACTGTAGTTTTTGCTCCGTTATTCAAAATGAGGCTTATTATATATCAAATCGAAGCTCTCGGTGAGCTCTACAACCCATACAACCTTTGGCTATAAGTGATGCTGTAAAAATCCCAAAAAAGGTCTAGAAACAGATGTTGTGGCCTCTCAAAAAATTTTCAGTTGCACCGATCAGCCGAAAATTCAAACTCAACCGAATGTCCTCCTCTCTAAGTTCTATTGGACACAGGGCATTGGGGGCAAATAATGGGCCAAGCCCAAGGGCCCAATTACAAGAGGTCTAACTAGCCAAGTCCAACAGAGTTTTGCACCCGGTCAAGTTCATCAGGTTCCACAAGTTATATCAGTAGAGGAGCATGCAAGGTCATCCAATAGCCTCCTCCTCTACCACCTTGGAGTAAAGCTCATCATAGCCACATTGGAGTAAGGAGGCTCATCATAGCCACCTTGGAGTAAGAAGGTTCATCCTAGCCACCTTCGAGTTAGGCTCATCAGGAAGCTACGCCACGTCATTAAGAGAGCATCGGGAACCACACCCTCACCGTCTTGGAAATAGTCAGCCCTCACCTCACCTCGGACTGAGTCTTGTGGAGAGCACCTCAACCACCTCGCTTGTTGAGAAGAAGTCGTGAGTTCCACAAAAATAGTTGTTTAGTTGCTGCAAAGTCGCCCCAACTTGTTAGAGGGCCACTATAAATTGTAAGACCCACCAACACTTGGGGGGCAAGATCATACTTTTACTTGAGCACGACTCTCCTCCCCTCTCAAAGGCTTGTACTCTCTACTCCCTACACCCTTGAGCTAATAAAGTATCAGGCGATCAAGGCCATTCAAAAGTGGATGTAGGTCACGATTGACCGAACTACTATAAATCTTGTCTCCTCAATCTCTCTTTAGTTTTAATTACTGCATTTATTTTCTATCACTTGACAGGTGGTGTGTAAAACTATTTTGTTTATTATCACTTTCGATGATAATCTTTCAATGATGAGAGATCAAGGTTATAGCCTTCAACTTGGCAGCGTGGGGTGGGTGTACTATGACAAGATGATTTAATTTTCTTTGCTGCAGTTGCAGACTTCACAAGAATAATAGAGACAGAAGGAGTCTTATTGTTGCTCCCAGCACCATTTTGCCAAAATACGTCCTCTAACCAAGTTTCAGACCAATCAATTGTTCACCAGAGCCAACTGAGGTCTCCCGCGGGGGAGAAGTTAAAAGATTCAACATCAAATTTTTCGTCTTCTACAATCCCCCAGTCTGTTTATTGTAGCTTCTTAGGAATTTCAAAGCCTTTTGAACTGAACAAGACTAGGTTTTCCCGTCCCATTTCACATTCCACTCCATAGCTGAGGAGGAAATCATGAAATGGATTCACCCAATGTTCTTCTACGTGGAATGCACGAATGACTGGGTGTCAGATCTTGCATTCATCCACATTAAGGTGATTATAAATTAGGTCTGTGGGATAAATTCACAGAAAACGGGTGGCAACAAGCTCTTCATACGTTACAAATTACAGCAATATAATAATCAGAGCAACGTGTTCAGTGTGTCAAAAGCGTGTATAGTAAAAAAGCTTAAAATTCCCATTGTCCACTTTTTTTTTTTCCTAAAAAAACTGCCATTTTTTTAACAAAAGTGAGGTTATTGACTCCCTTTTAAAAAAGTGTCCTAGTTTGATAAATAACTCCTTGTAAAGGCCTCCCATGTGGCGGACTGAAGACTTCTATTTCGCTTTGCCAGTGCTGTTATTTATTTTATTGATGAGCATTGAAAATCGATCAAAGCCTTTGTTATTATTGCTGCATTGAGAGTTTGAGTGCTAGCTTGATTTGATGTTTGAAGTTTCTGTTACTTAAAGGGGTGGCTGACAATGACATACATCTTGCTCATGCTACGCTTCCACTTCTCCTGCATGATTGAATTGAAGGTGAGTGAGTTGATGAAATTGATTTGTCAGTTATTGGGATGTCTATAATGGGTCGGCCCAGTTAGACAATGTTTACAGGACATGAATCTTATAGGAGTCCTTTATCATCCAGAGGATGTGTCTGTTAAACTACTAACAGACAACTATTGATTGTCTATATAAATCCTAAGGCAATCAATAGACAGATTATTCCTAATGTTTAAAGCTAGGAAGCACATATACAAATACGAGTGTTGTATCCGATACAATACTGACACGGGGATATAACAGAGTTCCAAAATATAGGATACGGGTACAGCAAGGATACGACTAAATAAAATAAAATAATATATTTGTTATAAATAAAAATATTAATAATATGACCTAATAAATATTGAACAACTGGTTAATATTTATAATTGGTTAATGGGCTAATATCAATTTAGATAGTGGACTAATACGTTATAATTTGATGGGCTATTATCAAATTGGAGAATAGGTTAATGTATTTGACAACTAATAAATAGATATATTATTTGACAACTAATAAATAGATATACTACAAAAGAAAAAACTATTTTTTTTTTTAAAAAGCAAAAAATTAATGTGTATTCAGAGAGAGAGAGAGAGAGAGGGGAAAAAAATACAAAGCAAACGTGTGAGAGAGGGAGAGAGAAAAAAAATAAAAGAGTAAAGGGTGTTTCAGACCTTCTATTTTGGGAACTAGGGCAAGTCGACGGTGTCGACGATCCATCTCCTACAAATTGGAGAGAGAGAGAGAGAGGCGTTGAGACATTTTGCTCGGTGAATTAAAAGAACGAGAAAAGAAGGAGGAGAAAATAAGAGTTTCGAAGAAGAGAAGACATTCCTAGCAGATCGTCTGGTACAGTAGAGATCGAAGACGAGATCGACTGTTCAGGTACGTATCCCTTAGGTATCTCACTCGTATCCTTCTTGTATCCATTTTTTTTCCTGTTTAGAACACTTGTTAAAGTGTTAGACATGTGTCCGACACTGCCACATCGACCATCGCCAGAGTATCCGTGCTTCCTAGGTTTGAAGTCTCTTATTTCATTTATTTCTCTCTCTCCCTACATAATGTTGAAAGGTTTTTGTGCTCTGAGAAACCTGGTGTTGATTCCTATAGCGTAACAACACTATATTGCTCGAGCAAATAAAGTAAAAATGGTTTTTAGATTCTAAAGAACTTAAAACATCCTTCAAAGGTTTTGGGATTAAAGTAAATTAATTTATGTCTTTGATCTTACACTTCCACAATAGTATACAATTCTCAACATTGCTATAAGAGCCTTTTAAGATGTTCTTGTGTTTTTAAATCATTAAAATTGTTTTTTTTTAAATCACAATTTGAAAGTAAATTGAAAGCCGAAACTCTCAAATTTGGCCCAAAAAAAGAACCACCAACTTTGATCACCACGTTCAAAAATATATATATTGAGAAATAGCGATATTCATTCATTGAGCAACACAAGATGCATCATTGTGGAGAGGAGATAATAAAAACGACTTAATCTCCTTCTTCCATGACATAAAAGTATTATAATTAATTACAAATTTCGCTAAACTATGAACAACTTCATTTCCCTGCATATCCAAATCACTATATCCAAACCATTGCAAAAGACTGAAGCCTTGTCTTCAACACATTGATTTGGTCTATTAAATTATGCACTTCAGATAAAACTGTCTGCTCATGTGGAATAGCTTCAATGATAGATTTAGAATCTCCTTCAAGCAAGATGTTAGAAAACCCAAGATCAAACTCCAATTGCACAACAGAAAGAGCAGCAAAGCCCTCCACATTAATTGCACTTAAAGTGGCTTCAGAAACATATGAAAGCCAATCTTGAATATTCAGCACACCCACTGAAGAAAACTGAACTGCAGTAGCATCTCATACAACTTTCGCAAAAGGAAACAAATGAAAAGATGATTCACATGGAGAACCACATAGCAAACATTCATTTGTAACCATCAACCTCCTTCGTTGTAGATTGCACAAGGTA
Organism: Ilex paraguariensis; assembly: GCA_963454935.2. Classification (NCBI taxonomy): domain Eukaryota; kingdom Viridiplantae; phylum Streptophyta; class Magnoliopsida; order Aquifoliales; family Aquifoliaceae; genus Ilex; species Ilex paraguariensis. The sequence continues at coordinate 297,552 of CAUOFW020000002.1, forward strand.
GGTAATATATCAATGAATAATCTCCACAAGAAATTTTTAATCTTCATAGGCATCTACAATGACCAGAGAAACAAACCAGGCCAACGATCCATACAATTACTAGTGGATTAAGCAGCGGTTCGAGAGCCAATTAAATTTTGTTCAATGGCTAGATGGTAGGCATTACGAATTGAAAAATGCCTAGACTTATTAAATTGTCATATTAACCTATTCTCTGGTAAAGTTGGACAAATCGGAATTGACAAGATATCATGAACCTCAAAGTACAAAACCATTGTTGGAGGAGTTGTACATTCCAACTTCGCTAGGCATGATCAATAAAATAGCTAACTAGAACAGTATCACCCAGATTTGGCATGTGGGAAATAATTTTGAAAGTGTTTGGGTGAAGAATCCAACAATCAAATTTCACATTGATATTCCTACCATTACCACTCTCCACCGTAGTCCAGCTTCAACCAAGTACCAAGAAGACAAAATGCTGTGCTAGGAATATGATTGGTTGGACCCCAAAGTATCCTCCTTTAATGTAGAAGATGGGAAATACTTGGCTTTAAGAACTTTGAAGAGTAGCGACTTAGGATTTTAAAGAAGCCTCCAATATTGTTTAGCTAATAAGGAGATATTGAAAGCTTCAATGTCACGAAAACCCATACCCCCTTTTGATTTTGTGAAAAATAATTTTTACCAAGACAACCAATGAATCTTCTTAACCTCTAAAGTATGATCCCCACCAAAAGCTAGCCATCAACTAATTTATCTTTGAACAAAACGAAGAGGCAAACTTAAAACAAGACAAAACATATGTAGGTATATCCTGAGCCACCACCTTTATTAGAACTTCCCCGCCTGCCTGTGATAGAAGCTTCCCTTGCAATCCCTAAACTTCTCTCCAGATTCTTTGTTTGATTCCATCAAACATCTGTTTCTTTGTTCGGCCTATGATAGATGGGAGACCCAGGTATTTTTCATGACTAACAACAACTTTCAATGGCTATTCATTCAAAACTGCAATTATGTCTGCAAGGTTAGTATTGTCTGAAAAAACCACCTCTAATTTGAAAAATTAATTGTCTGTCCAAACAATTTCGCATAAACTGTTAAACATCTTCTAATTAGCTGGGCATTCGATCTATTGGCTCTAGCATAAAATATACTGTCATCCGCAAACAAAAGATGAATAAAGGTTGGACCACCACAACCTGCTGCAAGACCTTGAATACCCTCAATCTCCACCTCTCTTTTAAATAAAACAATAATACCTTCAGAGCATAACAGGAAAAGATACGCAAACAATGGATCGCCTTGCCGCAAACCCCTTTGTGGATGAAAAATATCTCAATTGCTTACCATTAAGAATAATAGAGTAAGACACTGTGGAAACACAAGTCATGATCAATCTGACCCACCTGGCATCAAATCCCATCCTATGCATAATAGTTTCTTAAAAACCCCACTCAGCATGATCATAAGCTTTACTTATATCCATTTTCAAAGACATAAACCCATTACAATTAGACCGCTTCCTCTTCATATGATGATTCAATTCAAAGGCAACTAAAACATTATCGGTTATTATCCTTTCGGGAACAAAAGCACTTAAAAACTTAGAGATTATATCTAGGAAAAGGCGTCGTAAACGATTAGCAAGAACATTTGAGATTATCTTATAAACAAAATTGCATAAATTTATTTGGAAAATCTAGAAACATCTCCTATGGCTCAAGAACCTTGGGAATTAGAACAATATGAGTGTAATTATTCTTAGGACCTAAAATATCATGATTTAAAAAATCAATTCCGCAGAAATTTCTTTCAATTTCCCTCTGTTTGTACACCATCTTCCATTCGAATCTCTTAAGCCTTTTATTTCATTTCTCTTCCTTCTTAAACTTAAATGGACATGAAAATACTTTGTATTTTTATCACCTTCCTTAAGCCACAATTCCTTCAATCTTTGTTTCCACTTAATTTCTTCAACTTCCAAAAACATTTGATTTTCCACATGAATTGCTTGCAATTCATCTCTAATGTCCTCCGTTAATGATCCTGATTGCAAAACTTGAATAAGATGGCTGTTGGTTTTCAATCTTCCTTGAATATTGTCAATTTTTCCTTGGTTTCAATGTAATAAGCCCAACTGACAAGACTTTAATCTATCAAAAAACAAAGGCCCATCAGGTGAACCAGAGACACTGTTCAAACATCTTTTAATGACAACACTACATGAATTATCCAAAAGCCACATAGGCTCGAAACGAAACATTATGTTCTTCCTCCATTGCTACGGACCACTAAAAGAATCCTGAAGTTTCAAAAGTAATTGACAATAATCCGAATTGGTGGTAGCAATATGAGTAACATAGCCACCCAAATGGCTATGAAACCAATATATAGATGCCCAAGCCCTATCTAATTGTTCTTTTTTCTTATAACCCCTTGGGTGTTCCACAAACACATCCTCATTCAGCTCACCATGTAGAAACACCGACTTTACATTTAATTGGTACATTGTCCAACCCCTTTGTGCAGCAAGAGCAATAATCATACGTACTGTGTCCATCCTCGCCCCAAGAGCAAATACTTCGGTGTAGTCGACTCCATACTGTTGTGCATAGCCTTTAGCTACTAGGTGTGCTTTGTGCTTGTCCAACTCCCCATTTTCATTAAGTTTTGTCTTATAGACCCATTTAACACCAATCTTTTTGGCACCAGCTGGCAAATTAGTCAATGCCCAAGTTTCATTTTTCTCATTGGACTTCATCTTAGAGTCCATAGATGCTCTCCATTCCCCATGTTTTACTAGTTCTTCGAAATGCACAAGGTTAGTAGATGTAAAGAATACCAAATTAGTCACATCTTCTTCTTCATATAAGCCTTCACCACTCTTGTAATCATTCATCTAGACTGATCTTTTTCTAATCATTTCCTTACGCCCTTCTTCACTAGGGCTAGACGAGCTCACTTCATTCACATTATTTGAGGAATCAGTCCCCACTTCTCTAGTATCGCTTTCTCCTTCACTGTCTTCTTTGTTGACACCATTGAAAGTAGTATCCTCTTCATTGTCACCCCATTCCAAATCAGCTGTAACTAACTCTTTATAACTCTTGTCGTAGTTCCACTCTTATCTTTTTCAAATCTGACATCTCGACTCACCACAATCCTCTTTGACACTGGATCATAAAGCCTATAGGCTTTGGACTCCTCACTAACCCCCAACAATATGCAACTAAAGCTTTTATCTTCTAGCTTGGTTCTTTTGGCATATGGTATTTGCACATGTGAGACACATCCAAAACACTCGAAAGTGTTTGACTGAAGGCTTGATTCATCTCCAAGCCTCTTCTGGAGTCATATTCTTCACAATTAAGGTAGGGCTTCGATTTAGAACATGTACCGTCTAGTTTACTGCTTCCAGCCAGAAGCATTTTGGAATCTTCTTTTCTAACAACTTACATTGAACCATGTACATAATTGTCCTGTTCTTCCTTGCTACCACCCCGTTTTGCTATGGAGTGTATGCAGTCGTCAACTGCCTCTTGATGCCATTCTCCTTACAGAACTGATTGAACTCTTGTGAAGTAAATTCTCCTCCACGATCAGTATGTAAACACTTAATGTAAGTGCATGTTTCTTTCTCAAAAAGACTCTTAAAGTATTTAAACATACTAAAAGCTTAAGATTTCTCAATTAAATAATAAACCCTTGTTTTTTGACTAAAGTCGTCAATGAAATAGATTGTGTACCTCTTGTTGCTATTGGAAATAGGCGTGATTGGACCACATAAGTATGCATGGATCAGTTGGAGCTTCTGTGATGCTCTCCAGATGCTTTTCTTTGGGATAGGATCATGATGTTTTTTTTTCCTATCATGCAATCCTTAGACACTGTTGTGGGAGCAGCAAGCTGTGGCAATCCATGTACCATCTTCTTGAATTGGAGTGGTTTCAGGCCTTTATAGCTCAAATGACCATACCTTTGATGCCACAACTGAGACATATCTTGAGTGGTTGTATGAAAGTAGATAGCCTTGCTTGGTTGAGACATAACTAATAGAAAGAACATTCGATTAGCTGACATTTTAGTTTGAATAATCAATCCTCTCTCTGGATGATAAATCTAACATTTGCCATGTTGAATGAGGATTGCTAATCCTCTCTCCTGCAACTGCCCGATATTCTAAAAGTCAATTTTCAATTTCGGCACATAGAACACCTTAGTAACTACATGCACAAGTCCATTCACTTGTAGCCTCACACTGCCTTTTCCCATAACTAATATCCTCGAGTTATCTCCAAGAGCTTAACCTTCTGTCTAAAGCTTTCGTTGAGATTAGTGAACTAGGCTTTATCTCCACTCATATGATTGCTGACCCCCAAGTCTAGAAACCAAATATATTCTCTTTTTGCTCCATGTAACTCCATGTAAGACATCAGTAGCATTTCTTCCTTTTCATCAAGCTTAGCAAAATTGGCTTCTTTGCCCCCAACTTGGACACTCGTATTGAAAGTGCTCGAGCTTGTGGCAAGTATAACACTCAACAAGGGATTTGTTGATTGTTTGACACCCTCTACCTCTGTTCTTCCTCTATATGATCCTCTGCCACATCCTCTTCCTCCTGACCTATCTTCATGAGTTATCTTCAACCCCTATTCTTCCCCATGATGCTTGTGAAATTTCTACTCATGAACGATCATTGAGCTTGGTAATTCATCATTGGACAGCTGGTCAATATCTTTTGAATCCTCAACAGAACAAACTATGTAATTAAATTTGTCTGTTAAGGAACAAAGTATTTTCTCCACAATTGTAACGTCTACCATACATTCACCATGCACCTTCATCTTATTTGCAAAATACCTTACACAAGAAAAATAATCACAAACTTTCTCACCAGTTTTCATCTCTAATATTTGAAACTCTTTACAAAGAGCTTGCAGGATCGATCGTTTCACCCTTGATTCCCCTCATATTTCTTCCTCATCGAGTCCCATATCTTTCAGAAGTATGGTGTCCAAGATGGTTCGATCGATTGCCTGGAACAAGTAATTCTTCACTTTCAGATCCTTCAACTTCAACTCATCGAGCTTTCTTTGCTGTGTCTCAGTCACAGCTGCTCCAGCCTCTGTTTCTGCATAACCAGTCTCCAACAGGTTCCAATATTCCTAGGACCTCAAAAAAGTTTCCATTAGCATGCTCCAATGGTCATAATGGCCATCGAAGCGGGGAATTGCTGGCTGCACAAAATTTCCTTCACTTGTCATACCTCTCTCTCTCTCTTTGTTTGCAAATCACTCAAAAATTCTGTAGCTTTCCTTTTTTTTTTTTGCTCTCAAGCCTAGTGGAGGCTCTGATACCAGAGTGTTGTTAAACAAAGAACTTAAACGAAGTAGTACACTTAATCTAGGAGAATGACTTGTTTTTGAATTCAGCAAACTCTGGCTATTCCTAAATAAAAGCAAGATTACAGCCCACACTTGCTCTAATGGAAACATGGTAATCAATGAAGGAAAGAGTCAAAACTAACAACCTACTCCCTAGTCAACAGGGATTATTTAAAAATAGAAGATCAAACCTAACAGAAAACACCTAAAAATTCGACAGGAGAGAAGGAAAGACCGATCATGGTGGTTGTTGTTTGTTGCGGTGGCATTATGGTAGAATGTGAGAGAGAGACAGATGGCATATGTGACAGGAGAGATAGAGAGAAACGTACAGAAGAGATGGTGAGAAAGAGATGTATATAAGGAATGGGACTTGGGATTGGAGAGTTTTACCTTAAATGAGAGTCTTACATAAATAATTAGACAGGAAATTAAATTTAAATATCAATTAGAATTATATAAAAATAATATTAACTGATCAAACAAACTAAGTTATGACTCAATAGATCGAAAAAACTTAGGACCAATCCCAAGTCTTTACTAATCAATCGCAAAATTTGGAACGCCATTATTTATTTAAGTTCCATTTCCATAAATGGTAACCTAATAATTTTTCATTAAGGCACCAAAAAGTTATCTTTTATTTTCCTTATATGGAACTCTTCCATGGACTCTAGCCATTCTTCCAAAGAATTATTAGCCAAGAGAATACTTTTCCATAACAATTTAAAAACAGAGTACTAATGGAATTACCTAAGAAGTAGACATATGGGTAATCAAGACTGTGTCACTGGTCCTCCTATTGGATTCCTAACTTGGCCCTCCATTTCGAATTAGAAATTTGATTGTTAGTACTTTTGCAAGATCAACACCCTTCAAAACTACACCACCAGAATCATAATTCAATATATATAAAAAAAAAAAAAACCACCAACCATGAATAAGCTCTTCATTCCTTTGCTTGCAACCCTAATGTAGACGAAAGGACAGGATCATTTGACATCCCATTACCTAATTTCTTAATTATGTCTGCCAGTTGGTGGTTATTTTATATTCAGTTGATTAGGAATGGACAAGATTTTTGTAGGCATTTCAACAAACAATTTTTGTGCATTTTATTTGTTTTAGGATGGGGTTGTGGCTGGTGGCTTGTAAAGAGTCTAAGCAAAAATGAGTTGAAACTATTGTTACATTGGATGATTTCAAGTACATCACATATATACTTTATATGGAAGTGTAGTCTAACTAATTCATTATATTTACTTCTATCTATGACAGGGAATGAGTCTTTAAATGCAACAGCTAGTTTTTGTTAGACAGTTGAGCAGGCCTAGATAAAGCTGATCCTCCTTATCTAGCGCAGCTGACTCCTCATTCAAAGTAGCTGACCAAGTTAGCTGTACTGCATCTGGTTCAATATGTCACCACAATCGAATGTAAAGATCCTAGACATGAAGATTGTGTTTTAATGTATGAAACTGGAGATTGCCGGGGGACTTAGTTAGTAGACCAGCTAATTGATCTTTGGATGAAAGAAAACACACTTGTTACTTCTTTTGCAGAACTTGATCTTGAACATGATAAAAATTGATTTCTATTTGTTTAGTCCTCACACAAAAGACTAGATTAGAGCTCAGTTATGTGGCTCCTATGTTGTCACACCACAGCTTTGGTGGTTACAGTACTGGTAGGTAAAGATCAGACAAGACAGATTGTAATCATTGTAGTTCTATTGAGTTGTTCAAGAGGGCTTTGTATTCTACCTCAGTGCTACAATGTGCAACTGTCTATTGTTACTTGCAACTCCAAGTAGTCAAATTCTATCCATGGAAGACACAATAAGCACCTACAAATCAATTATCATCTTTATCTTAAGCCTAGTTAGCATTTGAGAACCCTTGAAGAGCATAAATTTTATTGATAGTGAACTGTAATCCGTGGAAAATTGTATGCTTGAGTACTGTAGTATTCGTTTCACTGCCTACTAGTGAGGGTCCTTTGGAAGATGCATGAATTTACTTACTCTGTGTACAAAAAGGCAATATTTGGCCTTGTGAAGGCAAGATATTGTAAACCACCTACCACATTTCTATAGAGTTAAGGTGCCTTCAAACTTTGAAAGCTGATTAGTTATGGGCGTTGTAGTTATGCAAGGTTTAGCCTTAACCAACGATGCATTCTTGAGTAATTGCACAATGTATTTAGATTGTGTGAGAAACATGCCTACATCAATTCACAATGCCTCAACCCTGAGGAAGAAACTGAGTTGTCTAAGATCTTTAATTGGAAAATCTTGTCCAAGGAGCCGAATGATAGTATGAATATGCTATAAGTTAGATCCTGTTATGATTATGTCATCAACATATATCAAAAAATAAAGTCGCAAGGAACCTTGAATCAAAACATACAAGGAAGTGTCTGCCTTTGAGCCAACGAAACCAAGGGACAAAAGTTTATCTGTGAGCCTTGAAAACCAAGCTCACAGAGCTTGACGTAATCCATAAAAAAATTTATGAAGTTGGCATACATATTGAGGGAAATAAAGAGGAGAGAAACCTGGTGGCTGACTCATGTACACTTCTTCATTTAAGATTCACGCAAGAAGGCATTTTGAATGCCAATCTATTTGATTGATCAGTTGTGAGAGATGGCTATAGAGAGTACTAGATGAATAGTTTCAGGCTTAACAACTGGACTAAATGTCTCATGGAAGTCAAGACTTTTCTGCTTGTGGTACCCCTTGGCTACAAGCCTTGCTTTAAAGTATTCAGTGGTACTGTCTGCTTTCCTTTTCACCTTATAAATCCATCTACTTCCAATCAAATTTATGTCTGGATGTGATGGAACAAGTATCTGGGTTTCGTTTTTGAGAAGTGCATCAAACTCAGTATTGATAGCCGCATGCCAGTAGGTTGATTTGCTACCTCAGTGAAAGTTAAAGGTTCAACGGTGGTGGTAGTTGCTTCTGTTAGCAGTGCCCGTGGTAATTGGTACTTAATTGTACCATCATGTTGTAACTTTGGCTTGAGGGAGTTAGTTTTGGATATAGTTACCATCTGATGCGATGCTAGAACTTTGGAAGATTGAGGACGAGTGAAAAAAGGTTCTACAATAATAGGAACAATTGATTCAGATTTAGCATCCCTTACTAGAGTCACTTGAACACTTGTCTCTTCCTCTGCTTAGTGAACACAATGATCAAATCTAGATTCAAGGAGAGGAGGCACAAATGATGTTCTTGCAGAAACAACAGAAGACTACAGGATACTTGTAGGGAAACAGAAAGTATTACAGAGTCATGGCCTGATTGGATTGTTGATTCAAGATTGTTAAAATAAGGAAAGAGAGTCTCATTAAAAAAAACATGTCAGAACACAAAAACCTTCTAGGTTGATAAGTCTAGACATTTGTAGCCCTGATGATAGACCAATGAATATGCACATTTTTGAGCGAAAATCAATTTTATGTTTGTTATATGATCTCAAGTTTGGACAACATACACAACCAAAGATATGCATAAATTGGTAATCAGGTTTCCGTTTATAAACCAATTCAAAAGGAGATTTTTGTTGAAGAATTTTTGTGGGTAACCTGTTTATTATGTAAGTAGCACTAAGGAAGGCATCTTCCTAGTAGTGTTGTGGAAGATTTGAGTGAGCTAAAAGGGCCAAACCTATTTCAACTACATGACGATGATGCCATTCTATAGCTCCCATTTGTTTATGTGTGTTAGGGAAAACAATGCGATGTCTGATGCTTAAATTATTGGTTGAGTCTATGATATTCATTGCCCCAATTAGTTTGCATTGATTTAATTTTGGTGTCACAATGAGGTTCAACCAAAGCTTGAAATTGAAGAAAAAGAGGCTCAACATCAGACTTTTGCTTGATTGAAAATAGCCAAATAAATTTTGTTAAATTAACAACAAAACAAACATAATATTGAGATCCATAAGTGGAAACTACAACTGAAGTCCCCCGTACATTTGAGTAATTCAACTAAAGAGGCCAAGTAACTGTAAAATTTGAAATTGAAAAAGACAAGTTATGGATTTTTGCCATTGGACATTCAGGACAAAGAATTTGTCTTTGATTCTTGGCAACCAAGATGTTATTTTTTGAAAGAACTTTCTGAACTACTGATAGGGAGTATGGCCTAGTCTACGATGCCAATCCGAGAAGGGAATGCGTGCTCCTACAAAAGTTGATGCTGAAATTTTTTGAAGTGGAGGTGAGAAATAGTACAAACCATCACGACGATGGCCATTATGCTGGATGTTCCTTGAGTAATCCTTAATAAGAAAGAAAAAATCATGAAACTTGAAATAAACATGATTATCAAGAGCAAATTTATGAACTGACAAGAGGTTTTTTTTGAATTTTCGGTATCGAGGTCAAATGGTGTGTGTCTCTAGTGTCGGGATGCCAATCATCCTCCATGTGCTGTTATTTGGCAGCAAGCATTGCCTGTGCATTAGCATTTTTGGTGGGTTGAAGGAAAGTGATATCAAACCTGTGGAAGCATTTATGAATAGTATGACCCAATTTTTCACATAATTGGCACCAGATATTGGAACAGTTGCCACCGTTGTTTTTTTGATTGTTGTACTGATAATTCCCTCGAGCAAAACTAACACAATTAAGTTGTTAGTTGCGTCCACCACCACGATTGTTGTTGGGGTTCCCACGGCCATGGCCATGAGTGCTTTCACCTTGATGAGTTGCAACATTTGCACTAGCTCCAGACATAGAGAGGGATTGAGTGCTATGATTTATGCGTGCCTCATTGGTAAGAAGAAGAAAAAATCCTCTTCAACAGAGACTAAATCCAATTGAACAGAGATTGTAGCCACCAAAGAATCATATTCAAAGCCAAGGCCTGTCAGGACATAGGTGATCATGTCATCATACTTCATGGCTTGTCTAGCAATGGCGAGTTCATCTGTTAGTTTCTTAATGTGCATAAAGTAATCAGTGGCAAATATATTACCCTTACAGCCAGTAGCTAGTTAAGAACAAACTTAGATAGCCTGGGCATGAGATTGGGAAACGAAGCATTTTTGAAGAGCAATCCATACGCCGCAAGAGGTTGTGCAATGATATACTTGAGAAATAAATTCTTTATTAGGGAAGCATTGATGGTACTAAGGATAAGATTATCCTATTTAATCCAAGGAGCATACATATGGTTTGGAGAAGATGTGCCATTCTCGGCTGAAATTTCTGCCGGGAGTTGCTTAGTTATGCCATCAACATAACCAAAGACCTCTTGGCCATTGAGATAGGGAAGCATTTGAGCTTTCCAAATAGGATAATTGTTATGGGTCAATTGGACACATTTATGGTAGAAGAGGGATTGAAGACAGAGAGAGTAGAGTTTGTGTTATTAGAGGATGTTGAAGAATTTGTTCTAAGAAATTTTGACATTTTTCAAATTTTGAACTATTGTTTCATTGGATGATTTGACGTAAGTCACATATACACTTTTACTATATCTACTCCTATGTGTTATAGGGAATGAGTCTTCAAATAAAATAGCTAGTTTTTATTAGACAGTTGAGCAGGTTTAGGATCAATCTACTCCTCCTTTTGTGGTGTAGCTGACTCCTTATTCAAAGCAGCTGACCAAGTCAGTGGAACTAAATCTGGTTCAATATGGTTGTAGGGGGTTTCGTTGGGCTATGGAGATGGTTGTGAGGTGGGCTTCAGTGGGTCTGTGGAAAGCATTGAACCTCACTATTGGAAAATGGGTAGAGCCCATGACAAACCCAGAGTTTCCTTTACACATAGAGCTAAATAAAACAAAAATTAATTCAAACTTACAAAGATTCGACTTAGAGAACAAAATGAAGAAAACCTACTGGAATTCGTGGTGGCTTGTGTTGATTGTGTCATTAGCAGTGGCTATTGGTGATTGTTGGCATCAAAAGACAACATCTTGCTGCCAGTGTTGATGGCATTCAGAGAAATGAGTTGTGGATGGTTGTAGATGGAGAGGGTTGAGAAAGTTTTATCGTTGGGTGGTATTATCGATGGCCATAGAGAGGGGTCGTTGCACGCATAGAAATTGTTGAGATAGATGATAGAGATGGGGAAGGAGAGAGAGAGAGAGAGATACATTTGGGGGTGGATGGCAATGTTGTCATTAGGAGTAAGGAGGAAATATTGTGTTGTCATGAGCGAGATTGAGGAGTTGAGAGACATGACATGGGTGAAGCTTCGTGGCAGTTGGGTTGATTAAGCTCGAGGGAGAGAAAGGAAGGGGAAAGGAAAAAGGAATTCAAATAGGGGAGAAGAGCGTAAAGAGGGAGAGAGGGGGAAAGAGAAAGGAGAAAGTGAGAGAGATAGATACTGTGAGAGGTCAAGTGTTAGAGTTGTATGTGGACTAAAAATTTTACTCAAACTATTGGGCAAGAAAAGTATTTTAGGAATGCATTTCAGTCGTTGGATTTAAAGTCTAAAAATGATCCAGTTCACGAAAAGTTCAAGGTAAACAATGCTAACTCTCTTATGATATAGATATTAGCATGATTAATACAATAGTTGCATTTATTTTCTTGATTAGCACGATTTAAATTAGAATTTCATTTCTAATATTTATTTAAATTGCATGCTTATTTGATTTAAAGTGGAAACAAGCATGATATGAAATTAGCAATGATTAGTTTTCCTTGAGATACAAGATCTAGTGTTCGGTATTAGTAAACTAAAATTTTGAAAATTAATTAAATTAATTTTTAATAATAATTGCTTGTGGCGCGGGAGATGATTGAGAACTTTGTGAACTTTCTATCCCGCGACTTATGAAATTTTTTAATACTTGAATTTAGATTTTTGTAGCAAAATTCTAGAATGTGTTGTGCTAATATTCCATATGCATTGTCTCTTCATGTAGATTAAATCATAATGACTACTAAAAGCATAGTGATTGAATTAACTAAGGGCGACAAAATGAATGGTGATAACTATGACATATGGCGCCCTAAGATCCAATTTGTCCTATATAAGCAATATGTCTTGGATACCCTTGACTCTGTGCTGCCAGAGCTTGAGTGACCTTAGAACCGCCAAGACTAAGCGAATTACCAGTTTTGGTAGAATAAGGATCGACTTGTGCTCTATACTATGCAAGTGAGAATGCAAAATAACCTTATTCCTGAATTTTAGAATTATTCCACTGCTCAGGCCATGTGGAAGGCCCTCAAACAATAGTTTGCTATTACTTCTCCTATTAGGATTCGTGGTTTAAGCATCATTTTTGACTCATATCAAAAAAATCTAGAGAATACAATAAAATAACACTTGAGGGTTATGACCTCCATGATGCGTGATTTTGGTGATGCTGGTAATGTGTTGACTGATGAATAACAAGTTCAAGTTGTACTTTTCTCCCTTCCACCATCATGGGAGCATATGAAACAAAACATAATGCATAATGATAGTGTAAAAACATTTGAGAATGTATCGTGTTACCTTAAGCTTGAGGTTGAGCACTTAGAGGATACCAAAGGTGAGAGTAGCTCTTATGTGACTAAAATTGGCTCGTGCAAGACTTTGGGGTCCAAGCACAAGCGAGATGGGAATAGGTCTGATGCTCAAAATGGGACTGGTCACTCTAGTTCTAACACAAGCACAAGCACGACACAAGAGCTAGAAAGAAGAATAAAACCAACATGGTTTGCTTAACTATAACAAGAAGGGTCACTTTGTTGGTGAATTCACTGAGCCGAAGAAGGTACTCTCTAGTTCTATTTCTCGCATTGAATATTGAGTTGTTAGTCAAGTTTTTATTGCTCACTCTGTTAATTCATGGATTGTANAGGAGGAAATATTGTGTTGTCATGAGCGAGATTGAGGAGTTGAGAGACATGACATGGGTGAAGCTTCGTGGCAGTTGGGTTGATTAAGCTCGAGGGAGAGAAAGGAAGGGGAAAGGAAAAAGGAATTCAAATAGGGGAGAAGAGCGTAAAGAGGGAGAGAGGGGGAAAGAGAAAGGAGAAAGTGAGAGAGATAGATACTGTGAGAGGTCAAGTGTTAGAGTTGTATGTGGACTAAAAATTTTACTCAAACTATTGGGCAAGAAAAGTATTTTAGGAATGCATTTCAGTCGTTGGATTTAAAGTCTAAAAATGATCCAGTTCACGAAAAGTTCAAGGTAAACAATGCTAACTCTCTTATGATATAGATATTAGCATGATTAATACAATAGTTGCATTTATTTTCTTGATTAGCACGATTTAAATTAGAATTTCATTTCTAATATTTATTTAAATTGCATGCTTATTTGATTTAAAGTGGAAACAAGCATGATATGAAATTAGCAATGATTAGTTTTCCTTGAGATACAAGATCTAGTGTTCGGTATTAGTAAACTAAAATTTTGAAAATTAATTAAATTAATTTTTAATAATAATTGCTTGTGGCGCGGGAGATGATTGAGAACTTTGTGAACTTTCTATCCCGCGACTTATGAAATTTTTTAATACTTGAATTTAGATTTTTGTAGCAAAATTCTAGAATGTGTTGTGCTAATATTCCATATGCATTGTCTCTTCATGTAGATTAAATCATAATGACTACTAAAAGCATAGTGATTGAATTAACTAAGGGCGACAAAATGAATGGTGATAACTATGACATATGGCGCCCTAAGATCCAATTTGTCCTATATAAGCAATATGTCTTGGATACCCTTGACTCTGTGCTGCCAGAGCTTGAGTGACCTTAGAACCGCCAAGACTAAGCGAATTACCAGTTTTGGTAGAATAAGGATCGACTTGTGCTCTATACTATGCAAGTGAGAATGCAAAATAACCTTATTCCTGAATTTTAGAATTATTCCACTGCTCAGGCCATGTGGAAGGCCCTCAAACAATAGTTTGCTATTACTTCTCCTATTAGGATTCGTGGTTTAAGCATCATTTTTGACTCATATCAAAAAAATCTAGAGAATACAATAAAATAACACTTGAGGGTTATGACCTCCATGATGCGTGATTTTGGTGATGCTGGTAATGTGTTGACTGATGAATAACAAGTTCAAGTTGTACTTTTCTCCCTTCCACCATCATGGGAGCATATGAAACAAAACATAATGCATAATGATAGTGTAAAAACATTTGAGAATGTATCGTGTTACCTTAAGCTTGAGGTTGAGCACTTAGAGGATACCAAAGGTGAGAGTAGCTCTTATGTGACTAAAATTGGCTCGTGCAAGACTTTGGGGTCCAAGCACAAGCGAGATGGGAATAGGTCTGATGCTCAAAATGGGACTGGTCACTCTAGTTCTAACACAAGCACAAGCACGACACAAGAGCTAGAAAGAAGAATAAAACCAACATGGTTTGCTTAACTATAACAAGAAGGGTCACTTTGTTGGTGAATTCACTGAGCCGAAGAAGGTACTCTCTAGTTCTATTTCTCGCATTGAATATTGAGTTGTTAGTCAAGTTTTTATTGCTCACTCTGTTAATTCATGGATTGTAGACTCATGAGCAACAAACCACATAACAAGACACATATTCAAATTTGTAGAGTACCATCGAGTTCCAACTAGAAGCAAACGAATTAACATGGTGAGATACTAGTGTAGATGTGACTGGGATTAACACATACAAACTAGAATTAAAACATGGGCACACTTTATAACTTCATAATGTATTATAATATGCTCCAGGAATCCAACGAAATTTTTTGTCATTTACTAGCTTAATGAGACTAGGTTTTATTTTTCGCTTTGAAGGCTAGCATGTTGGCATTTATAAGAGAACTACATTTTATGGATCTGGTTATACCACATATGATTTTATTGTATTAGATATTAATCATCCTAGTAATGAATGTTATTCTTATGTTGCATCTATGAATGATGTTGATTCTATTAGATGACATTTCAGATTAGGTCATATCAGGGCAAGATAGAATGAACAGATTAGCCAAAGAGGGACTTTTGAGCCCATATGCTAAAATCAATTTTTCCACATGTGAAAATTATCTTGCAGGCAAGACAATTAGAAAACCTTTTGGTAAGGCCAAAAGAGCATATGTTCCACTACAATTAATACACTCAGATATATGTGCCCCATGAATGTGAAGGCAAGACATGCTGCATCCTATTTCATCACTTTTGTAGATGACTTTAGACACTTCAGTCATGTCTATATGGGTTCTCACAAGTCCGCAGCATTGGATTGCTTCAAGCGTTTTATTAAAGAGGTTGAGAATCAGTGAGCATTAAGGTTTTTAGAAGTGATTGAGGTCGCGAGTATCTATCTAAGCAATTTAAAGAGTTGTGTGAAGAAAATGGAATAATCAGGCAATTGACAATATCTAGCACTCTGCAACAAAATGGTGTAGTAGAGGGGCAAAATCGAACTTTACTTAATATGGTTAGGTCGATGATGGAGTATGTACATTGATGAGCATAAAATATTGCATATTATGCATCTCATTTGCACCCATTTATGCTTGGTTTTGTGGCGAAAATTGGGGAAAATGCTTTTAAACTCACATTTAATGGAGATTTATGTGATTGTAGGTAAAGAGTAGGTGAGGGCGTGTACTAAGCCTTCCATCAAGTGCTTAAAAGCAATGGAGAAGAAGAGAAGGCTTAATGGATGGCTCGAGACATCAAGAGACCAAGAAAATTCCAAAACAAGAGAAACACTAATGGTAGAAGTCAGCAGAAACCTACCGGTAGAAGTTCCAAAACCTATTGGTAGGAAACGTGCACTAGAATTCTTCTATCGCAGCCCCTGCCACAAACCTACCGGTAGAAAATGCCTATTGGAAAAAACCAACCGGTAGGTTTTTGTCGTTCTACCGGTACGTTTTGCCTAGAAATACCAAAAGCCTGTAAACACGACTCCACCTTCTTTGGGGGCCTACCTCTTGTCATCCCAACATATCCTGACATCTTTGACACACCAAGATGGTCTCTTTCACCCTAAAGGGTGATTTTAGAAGAGAAAAGCATGGGAGTGGTATGAGAGAGACGAGGGATGGTTGGTGAGGCATGAAAGGTGCATGCTTGGTTTATCCTTACTTGTTGAAGTGTCCAATCTCTTCCCACTCATTGAAAGTTAGTCTCATAGACCGTGGAAGGGGGATGGATGAATTTGGACCAAGTCTTACACTATTATTCAGTTTTTACACAAGCTTTTAGAAAGAAAAAATCCAAGGAAGAAGATGAAGTTTTAGCGAGAGAAAGTTAGATTTTTGCATTTCTTTCACCATTTTCATTGTAGTAAACTTTATTCTACTTGTATTCTTCACATCTTACACTTTAATCTCATTGATTTTAAGTTGGGAATGTAATGAATTTGCTTTTGTAGTTAACCTCTTCTTGCATCAATACAAGTTTAATGCTTCATTTCACTACCATGTCTCTTTACATTGTAATTGTTCTTGATTTGATCATGAGTAGCTAAAATTTTAGTTGGCTAATCCAAGGGAAATTTCCTCTTGGGTATGTAAAATCAACTCCATCCCATTCTTCCTCGTAGTGTAAAGTGTTCAGTTGGACTAGGTTGAGTGCGGACATGGTTGTGAGCTCTTGATGCACCGTAGACTTGTCACGGGGTATGCTTGTGCCTACACTTCCACATTAGTCCCTCACTTCCTATGAATCAATCAAATACCAATACACAATTGGTTGAATGAATTGTGTTGATTTGTCAATCCCATTGGAATGACCTTTATGGATTAGCCAACCTTGTTTTCTTGCATTTTTACCAAAACACATCTCACCAAAACACAATTCAAAAGATTTTATCATTTTTATTTCTTTACAAATTACCCTTCACAACAATTTTACCTACCTTCCCTGAGGGGACGACCTTGGAATACTTAATTCCAAGTAAAACACAAAATTGCAAGTCTCTCTTTGCTTGGGGAGCACTTTTGCACACACACGTTTTTGTTCACACAAACGATTTTCTCCATTTGTAGAATCAAATTCGAGGGAGAGTGACACTCACCTACTCATATAAGCCATATACACATGAACCGGGAACATGTTTGGAGATTAGGGAGAATCGGACCAAGCATTTTTTGCGCCGTTGCCGGGGAAGGCTAAGTGTCGAATTAGAAAGTGATTTCGGACAACGGAGGTAAGTCCTGTGAGTCTCATCACAGATCAAGGTACGTAGCTCCTTTGTACATATTTGTGTGTACTTTTTCTTTCAATTATAGATAGTATTTTTGTATATGGGGATGTACAATTTCGGGGATGGTGGTGCTAATATTCCAAGGGGAGGGGGAATGAAATACCCTAGAATGCAAAACCCCCGAATGCAATTCCCCCTCCGAGAAATGAAGGAAATAATATCCCAATTGATCCTCTGGCAAGGTCAATGAGGGATTATCTCCAACCAACCCGAAGCACCACCCCCTTGTGCATACTTCCATCGGTCCAAGCCCATGGCTTCCTTGTTAAATCGGGAATGTTACAACTACTTTCTTAATTACATGGAATTGAATGAGAAAATACTTATTTGCACATTAAGGAATTTGAGGAAATTATTGGAATATTTATCACAAATCATGTCATGGAAGACATGGCACGCATGACATTATTTCCTTTCTCCCTCAAAGACAAAGCCAAAACTTTGTTGAACTCATTGAAGCCCCGATCGATAAGTTCTTGAGCACAAATGCTTTCTGAATTTTTGAACAATTTTTTTCTGGTNAATTGTTCTTGATTTGATCATGAGTAGCTAAAATTTTAGTTGGCTAATCCAAGGGAAATTTCCTCTTGGGTATGTAAAATCAACTCCATCCCATTCTTCCTCGTAGTGTAAAGTGTTCAGTTGGACTAGGTTGAGTGCGGACATGGTTGTGAGCTCTTGATGCACCGTAGACTTGTCACGGGGTATGCTTGTGCCTACACTTCCACATTAGTCCCTCACTTCCTATGAATCAATCAAATACCAATACACAATTGGTTGAATGAATTGTGTTGATTTGTCAATCCCATTGGAATGACCTTTATGGATTAGCCAACCTTGTTTTCTTGCATTTTTACCAAAACACATCTCACCAAAACACAATTCAAAAGATTTTATCATTTTTATTTCTTTACAAATTACCCTTCACAACAATTTTACCTACCTTCCCTGAGGGGACGACCTTGGAATACTTAATTCCAAGTAAAACACAAAATTGCAAGTCTCTCTTTGCTTGGGGAGCACTTTTGCACACACACGTTTTTGTTCACACAAACGATTTTCTCCATTTGTAGAATCAAATTCGAGGGAGAGTGACACTCACCTACTCATATAAGCCATATACACATGAACCGGGAACATGTTTGGAGATTAGGGAGAATCGGACCAAGCATTTTTTGCGCCGTTGCCGGGGAAGGCTAAGTGTCGAATTAGAAAGTGATTTCGGACAACGGAGGTAAGTCCTGTGAGTCTCATCACAGATCAAGGTACGTAGCTCCTTTGTACATATTTGTGTGTACTTTTTCTTTCAATTATAGATAGTATTTTTGTATATGGGGATGTACAATTTCGGGGATGGTGGTGCTAATATTCCAAGGGGAGGGGGAATGAAATACCCTAGAATGCAAAACCCCCGAATGCAATTCCCCCTCCGAGAAATGAAGGAAATAATATCCCAATTGATCCTCTGGCAAGGTCAATGAGGGATTATCTCCAACCAACCCGAAGCACCACCCCCTTGTGCATACTTCCATCGGTCCAAGCCCATGGCTTCCTTGTTAAATCGGGAATGTTACAACTACTTTCTTAATTACATGGAATTGAATGAGAAAATACTTATTTGCACATTAAGGAATTTGAGGAAATTATTGGAATATTTATCACAAATCATGTCATGGAAGACATGGCACGCATGACATTATTTCCTTTCTCCCTCAAAGACAAAGCCAAAACTTTGTTGAACTCATTGAAGCCCCGATCGATAAGTTCTTGAGCACAAATGCTTTCTGAATTTTTGAACAATTTTTTTCTGGTGCCCAAGACCACTACTCTTAAGAAACAAATTCAAAATTTTTGAACAAACCCAATAAATAGTTTTATCAATGTTGGGATCAATATAAGGACCCATTCCACATCATGGATTCGAACCAGGGCAATTGGTGAGTTTCTTCTATGAAGTATTACACCAGACCATCAACAAATTCATAGACATGATGTGCCATGGAGAGTTTCTAAATAAGGATCCCGATGAGGCCCTTAAGTACTTCAATACATTGGTGAAAAATGCTCAATCATGGGATATCATGGATCTCGCCGATTTGCCAAGGTCCTCTCCGGGTAGTCAACCAAGTAGGGGGGATGTATAATTTGTGTGATCAAGAAGACTTACTTGCCAAAATCACAAAATTTTCCCGCAAGGTGGAGAGTTTAGAGGTGAATAGGAGGTATGAGGTGGCTAGCATCACTAAGGCCGAGGAGTATTGCTCTATAGGTGAAAGTGTTGAGCATTCTATCTTGGAGTGCCCAAACATTCCAGCACTCAAAGATGTTTATCATGAACAAATGAATGCTTTCAACCAAAGTAGGCAATCATTCTCTGCACACTCTAATACATATAAAGCTGGGTTGGAGCAATCACCTGAATTTTAGTTGAAGAATGAAAACCTTACTCCTCATGGGTCTAGCTCATTCTCGCCTTCCATTCCACCCAAGCAAAACCAATCCTACTATGGTCATGGTCCCTTGTCTAGCTCCTAATACCCACGGTCCAATCAACAAGGGTTTTCCCAAAACCCTCCTCAACAAGGGTTCGATCAACACCTACCAACCTCCTCACAAGAGAAATTTGGAAGATGTGTGCACCAATTCATTCAAAGCCAAACAATAATCAACAACCAAACTGCTACTGCTTTTAATGATATCTGGACTCAAATCACTAAATTGACCAATGCTATAGGGTCGTCCCAACAAGAAAAAAGAAAATTTCTCGCTCAACCACAAGAAAACCCAAGGGGTCAACTTGTGATTTAGTTGTCTAAGTCCACCAAGGAGAGTTGTGATCAACTCAAGGAGGTCACCATCCTTAGGAGTGACAAACAAATTGACAAACCATTTTTCCAAAAGTCTCACCCAAAGCCACATTGGTAAATGAAAAAAGAGACTAAAGGCAACTCTGATGAGGGTGAGACACTTGAAAAGAAAAAAATTGTTGATTTGAATGTGCATGATTGTCCTATTCTGGCCCCTATTCCCCAATGTTTGAAGCCACCAGCTAAACTTGCTATCTATTCAGATATTATTGAAATGTTTAAGCAAGTGAAGATAAACATTCTGATCCTTGATGTCATCAAACAAATACCTTCATGTGCAAAGATATTGAAAGACTTGTACACCGTGAAGAGGAAGATGAATGTGCATAAGAAGACATTTCTTACGAAGCAAATGAGTTCCATTTTGAGAACCAACACACCACCCAAGTTCAAAGATCCCAACTGCCCAACCATTGCTATAACCATCGGGAATTGCTATGTTGAGCAAACCCTACTAGACTTGGGAGCAAGTGTCAACCACCTACCCTTCTCGGTGTACCAATAATTGCAGCTTGAGGAGTTAAAGCCAACCCCAATCACTCTTCAATTAGCGGATCGAAGCGTTAGAAAATCAAGTGGAGTAGTTGAGGATGTTTCAGTTCAAGTAGAAAATTTCTATTTTCTTGTTGACTTTATTGTACTTGATACTCATTCAGTTGCTAACCCTAGTTTACAGATTCCTGTCATACTAGGTAGGCCCTTCCTTGCTACATCTAATGTTGTGATAATTTGCAGGAATGGACTAATGAAGCTTGCCTTTGGAAAGATGACGATGGATCTTAATGTGTTCAATTTGTGCAAGCAACCGGGTGAAAATGAAGAAGTTCATGAGGTAAATCGGATTGACACCTTGGTGAAGGATCATATGGAGCTACTTTACAATTCAAAGTTAGAGGAGGAAGAGTTTGTTGAAGATAAGGAGCCAGAAAGTGTGCAAGGGGTAGGAAATTGGGCCCCAATATTTAACAAACTTCCGCCACAAGAGAAAAAAAAATTTCCATCAATTGTGCAAACACCAATCTTGGAGTTGAAGCCACTACCATCTACACTCAAGTATACATTTCTAGGGGAGCATAAGAAATTCTCAGTGGTGATAAGCTCTTCTTTGTAGCCAAAAAAAGAAGAGGATTTGTTACAAGTGTTAAGGAGGCACAAAGGAGCCATCGGTTGGAACATTGTCGATATCAAGGGGATTAGCCCCCTCATTTGCAATCACCAAATCTATTTAGAGGAAAAATCCAAACCATCCTGACAACCACAAAGGAGGCTAAATCCTAATATGAAGGATGAGGTGAGAGATGAAGTGCTCAAACTACTTGATGTGGGCATTATCTTTGCAATTGCCGACAGTAAATGAGTTAGTCCCACTCAAGGAGTACCAAAGAAGTCAGGAGTCACTATGGTAGAAAATGAGGAGGATGAGTTGATTCCAACAAGGGTGGTCACCAGTTGGAGATTTTGTATTGACAATCGAAAAATCAACTGATGCACATGAAAGGATCACTTCCCCTTGCCATTCCTTGACCAAGTGTTGGAGAGAGTAGGCATACATCTTTTTTATTGCTTCTTGGATGGCTACTCTGGCTACAACCAAATAGAGATTGCGTTTGAGGACCAAGAAAAGACCACATTCACCTACCTTTTTGGTACCTTTGTCTATCGTCGAATGTCATTTGGGTTGTGCAATGCCCCGGGAACTTTTCAGAGATGTATGATGGGGTTTTTTTTGCGATATGGTAGAGAAAATTGTGGATGTGTTCATGGATGAATTTTTTCGTGTTTGGGGACTCATTCAGGGGTTGCTTGGAAAATTTGGAGAAAGTGCTAGAAAGATATGAAGAGAAGAACTTGATGCTAAATTGGGAGAAGTGCCACTTTATAGTACCCAAGGGATTCTGCTAGGGCACATCGTGTCTGCAAAAGGGATTGAAGTAGACAAATCCAAGGTGGAAGCAATTTTCAACCTCCCCACTGCAAAGGTCGTCAAGGATATTAGGTCGTTTCTTGGCTATGTCAGTTTTTATCATAGATTCATAAAAGATTTTAGTGCATTGGCAAGACCTTTGCCTAATTTGCTAGCAAATGATGTTCTCTTTGTGTGGTCGGATGATTGTGAGGCATCTTTTAAAAAACTCAAAAGCATGCTTACTTCACCTCCCATCATGTGACCACCCAAATGAGAACTACCATTTGAGCTCATGTACGACGCGAGTGATTACGTGGTCGGCGCAGTGCTAGGTCAAAAGGAAGACAAAAGGCCATTTATAATATACTATGCTAGCAAGACTCTAAATGAAGCATAAATGAATTACATAACCACTAAAAAAGAGTTTCTAGCCATAGTGTTTGCATTAGACAAATTTAGGTTATACATCATTCGTTCGCCTATTGTAGTCAATACTGATCACTCTATTTTGAAGTATTTGTTGTCTAAGCAGGAAGCGAAATCGAGACTCATTAGGTGGATCCTCCTCCTTCAAGAATTCAACTTGATCATTAGGTGGATCCTCCTCCTTCAAGAATTTAACTTGATCAAAGGTTGGGAAGTGTGACCTATAGGAACATGATGTCCCTTTCCCCCTTGCTAGTCATTGAAATATTTGATTTTTGGGGCATCGATTTCATAGGTCCATGCCTTATGTCCTTTGGCTACCTCAATAATCTACTTACAGTGGACTATGTGTCCAAATGGGTAGAGGCAATCCCAACCAAGACTAATGACCATTGAGTTATGGTCAAGTTTTTAAAAGAAAATATTTTGTCAAGATTTTGGATACCTCGTGCAATCATAAGTGACGGTGGGTCTCATTTTTTTCAATAGACCATATGTCTCTTTAATGGACAAATATGGTGTAACACACAAGGTGTCTACCACTTATCACCCACAGACCAATGGTTAAGCTGAGTTGGCCAATAAGGAGATCAAGAACATACTAGAGAAAATGATAAACCCAAATCGAAAGGATTGGTCACTTACATTGACCGATGTCTTGTGGGCTTACTGCACCTCTTATAAGACCATTCTAGGTATGTCTCCATATAGTCTAGTCTATGGAAAAGCTTGTCACTTTCCGGTGGAGATGGAGCACAAGGCATATTGGGGCATTAAAACCTTGAACTTTAATTTGAGAATAGTCAGAGAAAATAGGAAGTTGGAGTTGGAGGAAATCCGTAGAGATGCATACGAGAGCTCAAAAATTCACAAAGAAAGGGCAAAGATTTTTCATGGCAAATCCATTGTGAGAAAGATATTTAAGCCCGGACAAAAAGTGCTCTTGTATAATTCTCAACTCTTAATTTTCTAATGGAAACTCCGATCACGTTGGGATGGCCCCTTCTTGTCAAGGTGGCCAACCTTAACGGAGTCGTGGAAATAACAAACCCGAAATATGGTAAAACATTCGAGGTCAATGGCTAAATAATTAAACCATTCTTCGAGGTTTTTGAGGTTCAAATTGTGGAGGAAGAGTTGGTAGATCCGGTCTACCCGGACCTTGTTGAGGAATAACTATTCAAGTAGATTTAGTGTATATTTGCTTTCTTTATCATTTAATCTGCAAGTTAATTTGTTTACTTACTTTCTTCTGTGCATAGTGTTCTCTTTTTAATTGTGAAGATAATGGTGTTTTTGTCAAAGCTCATTGCGAGGTGTTCTCTAACCCCACTTTTTTTTTTAAGTCCATCATTGGATTTTATATCTTTTTGTCGCATTGAGGACAATGCATAGTTCAAGTTGGGGGATAAGGTGCACCATTTGTATGATACACCAAATTTTTGTTGATAATACCATTTTATGGTGAAATTCACCATTCACATATTTGACCTAATGTTTTTAGAATAGTTGCAAAATATGTGAAAATTTTCAAAATTTTTGCTCAAAATATCTGAATGTTGAACCATATTCCCCTATTCAAACTGTTGTGGGTGTAGTCATAGTTAGATCTTTGGTTGAAATTTGAATGTATGAGCACATCATAGAAATTTATCCTATACTTGAGCATCACATATGTATTTTTTCTTTTGAACTTAACCATAGTGTACCATGAATGCATAATTTTGACAATTTTTCAAATTGGATTCACATTTTAGAGCTTGACATGCATAGTGGAGATGAAATAAGTACCCATGTGAGCGTAGTGTCAATCCTTGTTGGAGGGAACTTACTTTTTCTCAAAGGAATAATTTTTCAAATTCAAAATCTGTTCAATAATCTCATTATGTTTGCTTTGGTTAGAGTGCATGTGGATAGTTGATTGACTTTGTCTTGAAATGCCAATATGCCTGCCCATGCTGATCTAGAAATGATCTTAGGTCATCTTCGATATGCTTTGAGCCTTAGCATTTTTCTTGGAAAAATTTATCCCTAGTGTCGTGATTGAGCCTTATTTGAAAATTTGTTTCCATGCCACACAGTTGACCAAGCCACTGCAAAATGATTACAATTACGACACCTTGATTGTTACAAGATAGACCGTGATTGATCATAAAGGAAAAAAAAATGTGGTGAGAAAACCCAAAGAGGGATAAATGGTGCCGAATTCAAAATTTTGAATGAAAAAGATAAAGAAAGCCTAAGAAAAAGGAGAAAAAGGGGTTGGAAAAGAAAGAAACAAAAGTGAAGTGAAGGTGTAAATCTAAAAATTCCTCAAAGAGGAGATTTTGATAATAAAGGTCAATGCCCTCAGAATAACCCTTTTTTATCTCCCTCGACCCTTCATTTCACTCAGCCCAATAATCACCCCAAGGCCTCCTTACAACTTTTGAAATTCCTAAATGATCTAGAGAGAGCATGATAAAAGTATACTTTTAAGGAAAAAGAAAAGTTGTTTTTGCAATCTAATGTCCTGACATTCTATTCATGAGATTATGCCAAGGTCGTTTCATTTGTTATTCATGCATATCATTTTTGGATTATATGTGATCATATTTAGGTTTGTGCACAAGATTTCAACTCACATATACACAAGGAGAGCATGGTAGGATAATCATAGAGTTATTCAATTTTGAGAGAAACCCTTGTTGAGTTTTGCGTCGAAGCTGAATTTGGATAGCTAAGTGAATGTGAATTCCATTGGATAAATGTTTAAATTACATATGCATTTCACACACACATAAGTTTGAAAATGAATGTGTTGGTGTATACTCTAGAATAGCATTTAAAGCCATAATGAAGCTCATGTGTGCTTAGTTCGGGTATTTGAAAAATACTATCAAATAGCCCTATGCTTCTGGGATAGGGGAATATTGCTCAAACTTTAGCTATTAGGAAGAAATAGGAATGCCTTTTGTATTTAAATTTGTGATTTATATGTTGGGTGTTCATTTTGTTTGTAGAATTTAGAATTCCATGTCATGTATTTTGAAAGCATCAAAAATTGAAATCACATTTCAATTTCATAAATGAAGTTGAGCATGGTTACTCATTTGTGGTTCACAAACACTGTTCAGTGTTTTGGTGGTGTTGAGGTTGTAAATAGGTCATTAGAAGGTGTAGGAGTTGAATAAATTTGGAGTGGAGGTGAAAGCCAGAGCAGAGAGAAATTTTGAAAAAAACTAAAACCTACCGGTAGAAGTTTGCATAAACCTACTAGTAGGAATTTTCCAGTGCACAAAACCTACCGGTAGATTTTGATCGTTTTACCGGTAGGTTTTGCCCAGAATTCAAAAAAATGAGGGCTTAAGTTTAGATTGTTTGGCAAACCCTTTCATTTCCTTCACTCTCCTCCACTTAAGAAACCTTCTCCTCTCCCTTAATCCTCTCCAATCCTCAAAGAATCCCTACCAACTTATCAAATTTCCCTATTAAACTTCCAAAAATCAAATTTCACTGCGATTACTTTGCATTTCATCCAAGTTCTCCCACAAAACCCCTTATTTTCTCACAAAATCATCCAAATCCATCAAAAACCCAATTTCTCACCAAGGGTTTGGAATCCAACATCATGGCTCGATTGGGAAAGTACTCTAATGTCTTATTTGATTTGGTTGATGAATTGTGGTGTTGGGTTGTGCCATTTGTGGCCCTAGGGGAATTTTTGCTTTTCATGGTCCGAACCAAGCAAACGAGGCCAAGTCCTCTACCACCCATGGGAACGGGATCCCATAAGAGGATGGTTGTAGGGCCCAGTGGTGGGAGTGGGGAGAGAAGAAAGAAATAAAAGAATGATGCTTGCATAAAGAGCATTGAGGAGAAGAGTGTGATGTGCGGGTGTCAAGTGGACAAGCCCACCCTCAGGCCAAATGACAGAGTGGTCTGGGTGATAGAGGGACACAACATCGACATTTGGTTTGAGCCCATGAGTGGATACGTCCTTCCTATGTGTATGGAGTTCTACCAACAGTTGAAGGTAGTGGATGAGGATTTGTTGTTGTCCAAGACGAATGTGAGGTGTAAGGCCATGGAGATTACCTCGGGATTGATTGCGGACCTGTTGAAGTATGAGAGACCTCCTCCAAATACCCCTGGTCTACCCACACAACATCAAAGGGAGGAAATCACTCCCAGAGTATGTGCATTTGATATATGAGGACCCGACACAATTCAAAGGAAAAATCCAAATTGAGACACTCAAATATTCATACGAGGTGATGAATAAGGTGTTGTATTACAACTTGCTACCTCGGGGGGTGGAGAAGACCCCGAGGGAAGAGAAAGCCCTCCTCCATGCCTTAATGACAAGGAAGAAGATGGACATAGCCCTTATGATCTGGGAGGTCATGAAGGAGTACACCTAGGCTAGCAAGCCAAAGGCAAATCTTCCGTTTGCTAACCTTGTTACCAAGATATACCTCCACTACTAGGTAAAGGGCACCCCACAGATGTGACCTTACCCCCGGAGTTCAGAGCCCTTGGAAAGTCAAGTAGTATGAAAAGGTCTACGATAAGCGGAGGGGTGGTATAGATAGAAGATAGGGTGAGGGCACCGAGAGCTGAGCCATCTATTATCACACCATCCATTGTTGGGTCATCCACCACTGCCCCACCTCACAGAGCATCTCAGCTCCTAGACGTGTTTGAGGGGAGGCTGGATGACCTCGGTGGGACCATGCAACGGCTCTCACTTATGATAACCCGGATGTTCGAGCATACCTTCCCTGGAGAGCCTATCCCTAATGTACCTCCACCATCTAATGCCAAGCCATCCACCTCTGCCCCTATGGGTTCTACTATTGTAGAGGTGGAGGAATCTGATGAGGAGGAGACCAGTGACGAGGAGGGTGATGATGAGGGGTCGGAGAATGATGATGATGAGCAGAGAGATCATTTTGATTTTATTGCTTTCGATAGTTGCACATAGCGTAGGGTTATCGGCGTAGTAGAAGAGTCTCTAGGATTATAGGCCATTTTGTTTTTGGTTCCAAATCTTTGTATTGTACTTTTCAGAGTAATGAATGAAAGAACCACATTTGTTTCATTATGCCCAAGCTTATTTACTTAATTGCATTATGATTTGAGTATTTTGTTGCTTGGTGAATTGTTTTACTTGACTGGATTGTTTATTTTTATGCAATATGGTTTGGGAATAAAGATTGATAGGGACTAGCAAAACTCAAGTTGGGGGGTGTGATGAGCATAGAATATTGCATATCATCTATCTCATTTGCGCCCATTTATGCTTCGTTTTGTGGTAAAAATTGGGGGAAATAATTTTAAACTCACATTTAATGGAGATTCGTGTGATTGTAGGTAAAGAGAAGATGAGGGCATGTATTAAGCCTCCCATCAAGTGCTTAAAGGCAATGGAGAAGAAGGGAAGGCTTAACGGATGGCTCGGGACATCAAGAGACCAAGAAAATTCCAAAACAGGAGAAAACCTACCAGTAGAAGTTAGCAGAAACTTATCGGTAGAAGTTCCGAAAGCTACCGGTAGGAAAAGTGCACTAGAATTCTTCTACCGTAGCCCCTGACACAAACCTACCGGTAGAAAATTCCAACTAGAAAAACCCTACTGGTAGCTTTTTGTCATTCTACCGATAGGTTTTTCCCAAAAATGCCAGAAGCCTACAAACACGACCCCACCTACTTCGGGGGCCCACCTCTTTTCATTCCAACCATACCCTGACATCTTTGACACACCATGATGGTCTCTTACACCCTAAAGTTTGATTTTGGAAGAGAAAAGCATGGGAGAAGTATGAGAGAGAAGAGGGTGGTTGGTGAGGCACGGGAGGTGCATGCTTGGTTTATCCTTGCTTGTTTAAGTGTCCAATCTCTTCCCACTCATTGAAAGTTAGTTCTCACAGACCATGGAACGGGAATGGACGAATTTGGACCAAGTCTTACACCATTATTCAATTTTTACACAAGTTTTTAGAGAGAGAAGGTCCAATGAAGAAGATGAAGTTTTAGAGAGAAAAAGGTTTTTGTATTTCCTTCACCATTTTCATTGTAGTAAGCTTTATTCTACTTTTATTCTTCACATCTTACACTTTAATCTTAATAATTTCAAGTTGTAACCAAATCTAGCTTAATGTTCATGTATTTCCATTTCTACATTTGGGTTTTCTTTCCAAGCTTTGTATTTTGGGTATGACATGAATTTTCTTTTGTAGTTTAACCTCTTCTTGCATCAATACAAGTTTCATGCTTCATTTCACTACCATGTATCTTTACATTGTGATTGTTCTTGCTTTGATCATGAGTAGCTAAGCTTTTAGTTGGCTAATCCAAGGGGAATTTCATCTTGGGTATGTGAAATCAACTCTCTCTAATTCTTCCTTGTAGTATAAAGTGTTTGGTATGACTAGGTTGAGTGCAGACATGGTTGTGAGTTCTTGATACACCCGGGGTATGCTTATGCCTACACCTCCACATTAGGACCTCACTTCCTATGAATAAATCAAACATTGAGACACCATTGGTTGAATGAATTGAGTTGATTTGGCAATCCCATTGGAATGACCTCTATGGATTAGCCAACCTTGTTTTCTTGCATTTTTACAAAAACACAACTCACCAAAACACAATTCAAAAGATTTTCTCATTTTCATTTCTTTAAAAATCACCCTTCATAATAATTTGATCTGCCTTCCCTGAGGAGACGACCTTGAAATACTTAATTCCAAGTAAAACATAACATTGCAAGTCTCTTTTCGCTTGGGGGGAACTTTTGCACACACACGATTTTCCCATTTCTAGCATCAAACCTGAGGGAGAGTGAGACTCACCTACTCAAATAACCATATACACACAAACCAGGAACATATTTGGAGATTAGGGAGAATCGATTCAAGCATGCATCCTCTGATTTCATACTAGGGAGATAATTTATTGACTGCTGCCTCCTTAACCGAATGCCTTCTAAATCCGAACCTAAAAATATTAGAGAGGATTTATCATTACCTTCTAGTAATGAGTTGATAGGTACAATGAATGAAGAGATTGAGTCAATGAAGGCTAAAAATGTCTGGGACTTAGTTGACCTTCCGTCTGGGCGCAAGGCCATTGGGAACAAATGGGTTCTCAAAATTAAGCGTAAGGCGGATGGATCCATAGAAAGGTATAAGGCTCTCCTAGTGGAAAAAGGTTACACCCAAAGAAAAGGTGTGGACTACGAGCAAACATTTTCTCTAGTTGTAAGTTTTGCCTTGATTCACGTGATTCTAGCAATCGTCGTATATTTGGATTTAGAACTATATCAAATGGACGTTAAAACTACATTTCTTAATGGAGAACTGGGGAAGGAGATCTAAATGGATCAACCTAAGAGCTTCATGGTGGTGGATCAAGAGAACAAAGTGTGTAAACTCCAACGATCCATCTATGACCTAAAGTAGTCATCTAGATAGTGGTATCTAAGATTTCATCGAGCTTTTACTTCTAATGAGTTTATGATTATCAATGAAGACCATTTTGTGTATGCTAAACGGTCTAAAAATTGCTTCTTGATTCTATCTTTATATGTTGACAATATTTTATTGGTTCGAAATAATAAGGAGATAATTGTCACCAGTCAAAGGTGGTTGTCCTCAACATTTGACATGAAGGACTTGGGTGAAGAAATTTATGTCCTCAGAGTTAAGACCCTAAGGGATTGTTCTAAGAAACTTCTTGGTGTTTTAGGAGACTTACATTAAGAACGTTCTCGAACAATTCCAGATGCAAAACTACAAACCCATACTCTCCTGTAGTGAAAGACGAGACTTAAGCCTAAAGATGTGCCCTAAGACTCCTGAGGAAAAGGAAAGGATGATTCATCTTTCCTATGCCAATGTTGTAGGTAGCTTAATGTACGTTATGATGTGTACTCGTTGTAATATTTGTTATGCGGTAGGTCTAGTTAGTTGTTTCAGTCAAATCCTAGAATAGCTCATTGGAAGACAGTCAAAAGGATACTACAATTTCTTAAAGGGCCTTTGGATTATATGTTATGCTACCAGTCTCTAGATTTATAGATGGTTGGTTATAGTGATGTAGATTGAGGTGGTGATATAGATGAGCGGAAGTCCACATCAGAATATGCATTCTTACTTAGTAGTGGGGCCATTACATGGAGTAGCAAAAAACAATCATACATATCCTTATCCTTATCCACTTGGCTTGTTTTGTAGTTGTACAAGAAGCTATTAGGTTAAGAAGGTTCATTCAACATCTAAAAGTTGTCACACATATCTTGGGCGTAGTGACAATTCATTGTGATAGTATGGCTCCATTAGCTTATGCGAAGGATCCTTAAGTATCATGGAAAAACCAAAACATAGACTTAAGATATCATTGCATCAGGGACATGATTTCATAAAAGAAAGTGATCTTGAAGCACATACTTACAACTCAGATGGTTGTAGATCCTCTGACTAAGCCTATAGCTAGCTATAGCTAGAGATGCTTATATGGCTAGAACTCTAGGACTTCGTTGGTATTGATTATGTGCTAGAGATTGTATGGCGCAGTTATTTGTATTGACATTTTTGGGATATTAATACATGGTTTTATTCACAATTAAATGTTATATTACTTGATTACCTTGGTATTTGAGAAAGCACACACATTAAGTTTGTTAGCAGGGATGATTGGCTTGGTTTTATTTGTAATTGAATGTTATATTACTTGATTACCTTGGTATTTGACAAAGTACACACATTAAGTTTGTCAACGGGCGTGATTGACTTACTCACACAAGCAATCGCCTTTGGCGCTTGAGATGGCAAGGAAAGATGCGATACTCTAACATTTAGTATCGTTTAGTTTTGTATACAGAATAAGATCTAACATTTTAGGATCGATAATGGACTCAACTCCATGTCCATTATGCTTATGTTTGTTGATTAGCCAGATGCGAGATCTTAATTTTGCACCTTTAGAGGGCTTGCAAATAGAAAACTCGGGTTAGACACTTTTAGAGAGACTAGACTAAGATCTATGTGGTTTTTGAGTATGACATATGCTCTCATTAGGATTGAGACACTCCACCGTAACATGTATTTCATACTACATTTGCTTGGCGACCAATTAAAGAGGTGAAGGAATGCATTCTTGCTTTCTCATTGTGTGAGTCCTCCGAGTCATTTTTACATGACCAGGTTATTTTGTATAACAAAACTGTGACACCCCATCTCTAGATACCAACTTGGTATGTAAGTATAGCTTGACACGTGGCAATACATGCGCTTGTAATGCAAGGATGCATTTAAAACCAGTATTACCAACTAAAGATCTCATAAAAGACATAAACCGTACAACTCTACAATAGAGTAGACAAAAATGTAACATAAAACAAAACAAAAAATTAGGGAATTCATCCCTTACATCAACAAAACAAACACTCCTGTACAATATGTACATAATCAGTTTCTTTAATCTCTGCTCCTTACCCTGCTAGTGTTGTAGTGTACCTAACTCAAATTTTCAATTTTCTAAAAACTAATATTTTCTTTAGTGTACTATGCATCATAATAAATAAAAATATAAAAAATATGGATCAAATATTATTTCACCAAAATATGTTCACCACCTGAGGAGAACAACAAAATCAAAATGTTTTTAACTCACTTTTTTTTGGTGAACCTCAACGGTGAAAGAGACAATTTTATTGATTAAAAAATAGGATTACACCTAGATTGTGACACCCCTAAATCCGGAGGTCCGTTGATTACCCATCAACCTGCGGAATACCCGTGGATACCGAGTAGTTCGATATCACGCCATTGTGCCCCATTTACCCAGAACCATAATTTTGAGGAAATTCGGGCAGAGTCTCCTTTGTATAGGAAGCTCTACCCAAAACTCAACCTTTGCAATCATATAATAACAAGACCCATCCGAGGTCCAATATTCAACAATGACCACACCGGGTCTAATTATAAGTAAACATTGGCCACACCGGGTCCAATTATCCATATTTATATCAAAACATGCAAGGTTAGTTTAACAATAGTCTATATAAGTTCTATTACAATTATTTGCAAAACATTACATGCCCAAAACATTAACACAAAATACAGCGACATTCGGCTTTCTTCAAACATGAGGGTCCAAATTAGAGCTATCCACCAGTGTATCTCTCCCACTTGAAATATTTTCCCGTATAGGGTGAGCCAATGCCTAGTAGAATAATCTCTACAGAGGCTACTCCCCACCTTAAATGCATATGTGGTGTGTATAAGCAACAAACAACATTTAACAATCATTCCATACAAGAATATGCATTAAATGTGGAATGCAACCATGTCATGCCATGAAATGAGATGATACTCACTCATGCACTTAAACCCAAGTCATCACCGACTCCCACGACACAATGCAATGCCAAGGTATACTAAATCCGTCAATTGACAAAAAATCCACCCAATGATCGTTTGAAATAAAAGTTGTTTTATTATAAAACCAAATCATTGATGGATGTTACTCATTGTATGAGTACTTATAAATCAAAATCTCGTGTCTTGTTGGGCAACGGATTTTGGATTTTATACTACCGATTTCGTACACCATACTACACTTTTTCAGAATTTCACCACAGGGGAGTGTATAACCAAGTCGTCGGGTCTTGCACCCGAGGGGGGAATCTACCTCTTCTTACTATACCCGACACAAGTTTTTTTTTTGTACAACCATGCGACTCATTCGGAATTTCAACCCAACTTTCCCGGGTCCACCCATCAATCACCAAGAATGGTGTTTGATTAACCATGAATACACACACCCACACTCATGACTCATACCTATGAATGAGATGTCAATTTCATGTCCATATTGCAATGCATGTCAAAGGAACAAATTCTACATATCAATGTCTACCATGACGATTTATATCACATGCAAATAATTTCCAAAATTTCATCACAATGTCAAAACATCAACTAGCATGTGTCAACATTTATATTCAACACAATTGACAAGTATGTTATTACATAATCTATGTCAAAAACACACAATTTAAAAGGCAAAATATAGCACATAACAGCCCACATAAAAATCAGCTCATAGTGGCCCAAAATTTAGCCACTAAACAGCCCACAAATCAACCACTAAACAACTCACAAATTAGCCACTAAGCAGCCCAAAATTTAGCCCATAAATGGCCATAAAACAGCCCCAAAAAACAGCCATAAGATAGCCCATAAAATAGCCATAAACAGCCCCTTAAAACAATTATAAAACAACCTATAAATCAGCCACTAAGCAGCCCCTTAAACAGTCCATAAACGGACACTAGACAGCCCACCAATTATCCACAAATTAGTCATGTTTCAGACACAAAAATAAACCCTTATGGTAGGAGTAAAACCAAAGTAGGAAGAACCCTACCTCTTGTAGCATGTAGGAAGTGGTAGAACTTCTAAAAACACCAAAACAAGCCCAAGAACCTTTGATTCCTTCAAAGTCTTTTCTTTGGACCTTCGGTGAAATCTACTTTTCTTGGTACGTACACGTAGCCCTCGTCAAGGAGATGAACTTTGATTCTTGGCTCGACGAATTCTGACCGACGGAACTCTGGAAATCTTAAATTGAAGCTTCACTCTCTTCTCTCTATGGCTGGCCAAGGGTCAAGAACAATGAGATATTTTTCCCAAAATATCTAATTTAAGTAGATATTTATAGTTCCGAATGTGCGGTCCACATCGCACCGTATATTTTTGACTTTCGAGTCCGTTTTTCGTCCTGAAATGATTCGTTATACCTTGGATTTAGTTCAAATTAATTTTATTTGAACTTTAATTTAATTTTAAGAAAATTTTAAAAAATTCATTTTTGGGGACCTTTAAAATGTCATTCGCCTCGGAGTCGCCTCGAACGACATGCAAAAATCCAATTATCTCGGAATTCGACGAAATTTGACAAAGTGACTAGATTTTGTGATACGAATCCAACGAAGAACTCCGTTTCCTCATCTGAGGTCTAGAACATGAGTATTTTAAATATTCATTATGATGACAAGTTACCATTCTGCCATTTCTAAGAAAAAATTCAAATTTTCCCCAGTTTCACATAGATAGGAGGAATGTATGTACCTTACCACTCAATGCTTCTAATTACAGCATGAAATAAGAAAGTATGGAAAGAAAATGCATGCTGTTACAAGGAAATGTCAAAAGCAGTAAAGAGATAAACAATAAAACCTACTGTCTAGAGAAATGGAACCAAAGTACTTTCAACTCACTTTTAAATCTCAAATCACTACCAAATATCAACATAATAAATAGTTCACATGTGTCATGAGTCAACAACAACATTTAAGTAATGTCAAGCAAATTCACGACAATTGCGTAGTGTTAAATACAACATGTAAGTCATGTCAAACTATCCAACAACTCTGGCATAGTGAATAATACTTCAACTACAAGATTTCACAAAAATATATTTTATTCATCATATGCACAACTCAACTAAAATCAAATCATTGGGATTTCACTTCACATCAAGAAAATAAAACATATATCATAAAATTTAATTTTCAATTATTATGAACCAATACACTTCATCTGTCACCACTGACAACTACACTTGTCTGCTTTATGTTTGATCCCTAAGTAGAATCGGTATGGTATTTTTTAGACCTAACACATATCATATAACCATATACAATGAGTTTCAACTCTAAATAACTAAATTGACGCAAATGTAAGTGTATGAGCATATTTCATTTTAAGTTTTGTTCATTCTGATTAAACTCGACTTAGATCAAGACAAACTCCAATCCCATGGCTTATTTTTGAATAATTAAACATGAAACCAAATGAGTTAGAAAGCAAACTTCTTACCTCCCATAGACCATGTTTCAATTATTTTACAACAGTATACTAATTTGATAAGTGGACTATTTTTAAATATCTTTAAACTAAAACCTAAATTTATATAGAAATTATATGATTTTCTACCATATACCGTTGGAAAGGTCTCTGAGTCTAGTTTCCAACAAAATTAATGGTGCATCAATTCGAATTTTCTACAAAAATTATGTCTGTCTTACTAAAGGGTGTCAAAGCTATCCAATACAAACTCATATCCGAATTTTTCAATATTTTGTTTCTTTGATCCAAACCAATCTAATTTATTTTATACCACATTTAACTCAGATAAGGTCGGGTCACTTAAGCCCCATTTTCGCTCCCTTACTTCACTTAAACATTTCTTCAAACATTTTAAATGCATTAAAATAACATGTGAACTCATCATGTGAGTTTAATTAAAACAAGCTTTTATCCTTGCTAAAATAACATAAAAACCCAAATTAATCATAAAGTAGACTTCCTAAGCATTCTAACCCTAGGTCATGAGCTAGAATCGAATTTTAATGTGAATAATTATGCCCACTGGTTTAAAAGGGTATTAAGTTGATTGTTTTCCATTAGTCGCAGATTTTTACTTGACTTTAAACAGACACATGTTTCACAAAAATAAAATTAGGCTATGTATCATGTATAGTTAGAAATATCTATGAGTCTATGTTCTAAAAAAAATGGTGCACAAATCTGAATTTTCTAGAGAGAGTTATAGTTAGATTATCTCTTTGCTGACTAGTTTGATCTCATGTCTTTCAGTCCTCCCAGCGTGTTGAGAGGTCTATGTCACCTCCTCCCTCATTTAGTAAGGAAATGAATGGGTAGCTAGGATAAGTCATAGCATCCTCTCTTCTATTGGTATTGAGTTCGTATAATTACCTTTGACTTTTCTTTGAGTTCTAAGCGGACTATTCTCTGACTTTGTTTTATCGTCTTATAGCTCCTATAGATTTATATGAAGATAGAACTAATCAGAACCTACCAATTCAAGCCCCATTACTAGATTGGGCAAGTCTCACCAATAAACTCCACACCTCGACCGACTTGACAAACAATCGAGCTGCTCGTCACGTGGATTCATGTCACTGCCTCTGGTGGGGTCCTACCACAGTCCCGCTATAGGATAAAGAGAAAAATCCATTCATTTGGCAAGGTTTTGATTCTTTGCTCACCTTTCCTAGAGATTGAACACTTTACCAAAGAGTGAAAGAGTGTCTTCACAAGACTCAATGCTTTGACCTTCCTTTTTGCTTTTCAACGAATCGGCTACCTTTGACACGTGGTTGGCTACACCAATTGAAATCCGTTATCAATCAATCACTAAAAAACAATCACGAGACGAATCTTAAACGTGACAGATGGTCAGAGGCCGAATCGGGCCACTACTTGGGATAGGAATGGCTCAGCCCACATGCATTATTTTTGAAATTCAATCTATATTGGTCTCACTTCCCCTTCTATATTGTGTTATATTCTTATGAGAGACTAGTCGAGACGAATCACACGGATCTTGAAAAGGAGTTTTCATTTTTTTTTCTCAAAGTAGAAAACAATCTTTAGTGAGATTCTTCTGCCTTTGACTTAGTCCTTACTTACTATAAGGTAGGAATAGAGACTCTCGAGTCAGAAAGAAGGGATGTGCCGAGCAACAAGCTGGGGTTATTCATATTCGTCTGTTAGTTTATACGACGTCATCCCATTAAAAAGCCATGCACAACTGTCCATTAAAAAAATTGCGCAAACGTTAGGAATCTTGCACAGCAAACTCGGCATTAAATGGTATCGTCTAAAGTATAAAAGAAGATACTTTATATGTTTTCCTAACTTCCAAGTAGCTTAAACGAACCATAAGCAAAAGTCATTCAAAGAATTGGAGTTTGCCTCATGTAGCATAGACAAACAAAAGAAATTATACTTTCATCACAAGAAAGCTAGAAAACACTAAGACGCAAACTAAACTATATTATGTTGTAGAGTGGACAACAGGTGAATATGCAAACCATAGATTAAACACACAGCCACACATGCTCTCTCTAGGAAAATAACACAATTATCAACATCATTGAAATAGGTTGTTCCAATTCTCTGCAAGGAATTGTTACAATATTCATCTTCATGCATGTTCACGTTATTCTCACAAGCCAAAATTTTCAATACTTTGATCAATTCACTTTGATAAGACACTTGGAAGCCACAACCATGCTTTGAACTTTTGTCAGCTGCAACACAATAAATTGATACATAAATGAAAAGATAGTTCATTATTTGGTAATTTTGGCACAAGGTAAACAACTCCTTTTTGAAATGTTAAGCTAAACAACTCTTTATCATATGAAAATCATTGGTATGAGCATATTTAAGCTTATCAAAGCTAATTCTTGATAATTAGGGGATCGAAAGTGTCCCAAGCTATTATCCTACTAGCAAAAACTAAGAAGACTAATTGTATTGCACTACGAAATTAAGTGTCCATTCAACCATTTTAATTTTTTTGTTGATCAGGAACCTTATTAATTCACAATCTTCTCTTCTCATGTGTAAAAACCAATCTTTGATATACAAAAAAACTAAAGAATCTATTGAATAATAGTCTTGAATATAAGTTAATATCTTTTCCTAGTACCTTGTTCATGTCCTTTATGTTCTTTAGTCATCCTTAGTTGCTTCAACCTATATCATGTCACACTTTTTAGATGGGAAACTAATAGTTTATTGGACGTGTTTGAACCATCTTAATTCGCCATATCTTGACAACCTTTTCATATACAATCCATGTGAATTACATTATCCAAAAAAAAAAAAAAGAGAGGATCATGTGGAACATGAAGAAATCACAAAACATTCATAGTGTCTATTTTTATACTGGAAATGTCTCTTATATCTTCAATTGTTTGAGCATTTCCAATAGAACAAAATCATATACCATGAATTTTATACATTCCATAAGTCCATTTACTGCAACCAAATGGAGATGTGTCCTTTTACAATGATAGTTTGCTCTTGTAACCCACAAGAAATGCAACCTAAAATTTGGACCAAATTTAATCAATTTTTGAGAATTGTTTGGTAGGTCAATTCTTGAGAAATTCCTAAAACTAAAACCACCAACTTGTGAGCCAGTGCTACTAAACTGGATCTCTGCTAGCAAAAATCAAAAAATTAAGCTTTTTTAAACTTGCTCAAAATTTAAGAAACAAAACAAAAATAAAATGGACAAAAAATAGAAACATATTAAAATGAAAACTCACATTAAATCAAAGGAGCACGAGAGATGGATAACTTCCCAATGGTCTTATCAACGCATTAGCATCAATGTTAACTTGCAATACAATTACTTAACAAGAATTCCATATGCAGATTCATTATCAGGTTCATCAATTCACAAATTATTCAAACCAAATAAAGTTCAAGTGTTTTAAGACTTATTGCATAATTACACCATTGAGATCGCTAAGAGATCATAAATGTAAGTGTAGTTTCAATTCAAGTATCATAAACAAGAAACAATAAAGACAAAGGCAATGACAAATACAAAAACAAGTATCATTGTATTTGCACACAACAATTTCTTGAATTCGACACACAAATACAAAACCTTGTAAATTGCATGCTAAAATCAATCTACAAAAGGAAAAAAATTGACAATTAAGGAATACGAAAATATATAGGCAAAAGAATGCAAAAAATGTGACTCATAGATTAAAGTATGTAAGTGACAAAGAGGAGGAATGTTTATTTGTTCTTCCTTTTCTGTTTCCCCTTCTTTATTCACCCAGGTTGGTCGACATTCTATGCCTAAGATTTCTCACATAACTTGAGCAACAATAACCTCATGCACTCATCTTGTAGTTTTGGTTTGAACAACATATCTGCAATTTTGGAAATTAAGGTTATGTCCAGGTAAAGGAGCAATAAAAAAAACAATAGTTGGGCAAAAAAAAAAAACCACATTCTAGATGTGTACATAAATATTTGCTCTAGGTAAATATTTTTTTTTTCGGTTCCTTGTGGATACTTATGAATAATTACAAAGTACTGAATAAATGACATGAAAAAAGGTAAAAAGATGGTAGATCATCTAGTCTAAATTCATGTAGATGACCTGCCATCCTCAATGTACCACAAGTGACAAAAAAAAAAAGGCAAGGCCTAGGGCCATCAGGCAAAATGATCATCATCAACACCAAATCTAAATAAAACAAAACAAAATGAAACCATCAAGTAGCACAAAGGCAAAAGATAACAGAACAATAGAAGGTATTAGAGCAAGGAAAACATCGTTGACTTTGATGGGATAGAGATCGAAGAAGTGAACCGAGTAGATCATGAAATCGAAATCTACTGAAGCATTATGTTGGTTAGAGAGAAAGAGAGAGAGATAGAGGCATAAGTCATAAACTAAAGGGGTTTTTAAGAGGCATGTTTTGAATCTGATCCCTTTTCAGCTTATCATTGAAAAATTGGCATTATTCATTAGACTTCCTGTGATTACACCTCTTAGCAGAATGGTGTTGCTAAGCGAAATAACCATCACTTGTTGGAAGTTACACGTGCACTGTTATTCCAGATGAATATTCCTTGCTATTTTTGGAGTGATATTGTTCTCACTGCTTGTCAACTTATTAATCGTATGTCCTCCCCTGTGTTAAATGGGTAGAGTCCATATTCTGTTATGTTCTATAAGACTTCCATATTTTCCTTACCTCCAAAAATTTTTGGGTGTGTCTGTTATGTTCACAACTTTGGCCTCGGGTTTGATAAACTTGACCCTATGCTACCAAATGTGTCTTCCTTGGTTACTCTCGCACACAGAAGGAGTACCATTTCCATAGTTTCACCCTTCGTTAGTATTTCATTGTGCTGATGTCACATTTACTAAGTCTGTTACGTATTTTCCACAGGGCAACATTATCCAACCTCTAATTTGTAGCTGGTATACTAATCACGTATTTATTAGTGATATAACTGCCAATGAATAAAGCATAAAAATTTGAAATGGCTAAAATTCCATCCATTAATTGATACAATATGTAGAAGCGTACATTCCAAACTTTAAATAAATTGCAATCATTGGATCTAGGATAAATTTGGTTTTATAGTCTTAATTAAGGGTAAATTTGAAAAACAATTTTTTTTTCCAATTAGCTTGCTTTTATAAGTAATATAGATATAATTCACCTAATTACTTTAACCTCCTCTACATCTTATTCTCTCATCCCAATCGTTTTTAACTTTTACTCTTTTCCCATGCTTCACTACATACATGAATATTAAATGGTGGACATGCAGTAACTCTTGTCCTATGAAAGCCAATTTAAAGTCTCCACATGACTTTCTTCCCAACAGTGGACACTTTTCCACTTAACAAATTTTAAGTTTGTCACCTTACATATTTTTTTTAAAAAATAATTTACTTACACCATTACTCAAAATTAAACTTAATGCAATGAAAAAAATAACTTGGTTTATTAACTCTTTCCCCCTAAAAAAAATGTGTCCTCAAAATTAATCAATAGCATTCATTAATGTCATCGTGACTTCCATGCAAAATTTTGAATCCCAAAACTAAAAGTACCCAATTTCCATCCAATCATTTTCCTTACCAACTTTTCATTTTCAACACACAAGAATTATATAACTCAAGACTGAATTAAAATAGTCATCACTCTTCTACCACATGAGTCTGATTCATAATATATGTTTATCTATAACCATAAGTTATCAAACTACCATAGATTACTAAAAAATAAAGGTTATCCATACAGTACAGGCATTCAAAATTTCAAGCTTATGACAGACAATTCATATTCATAGCATCTAATCATAAATTCAAATATTAAGTCCATGCCAAAATTTCATGCATATAAACATTCTAGAAAGAATAAGTAAATAATTCAAAATCACATGATCGTTCTCCTAGTGTCGCATCTCTCTTGACTTCATAGAAAATATCATTGGTAGATTCTATTTGTGGATCCTCTTTCTGATCCCCATTGACTCCCTGTCACTACTTGATTATTAATTCCAATACTATCAACCATTGATCTTTCATTTTTCCTCTCTTTCCCAAAGTAACTTATTCGACTGTGTAATTCATCCACAATTGACAAACGGAATGATTGTATTATGCAAAAATTATTGGCTCCATAACATAAATAAAATTTTCCTTTAACTCAATAAGTTGTCTTAACTAATATATGAAAAGAATCAAGTGTATATATATATATACTTCCTGAGCATAGCAACATAAAGTATGTCATGAAAGCAAAATAATTCTGCTAATAGAACCAACCTTAAAATTGTAGCCTCAGTTCTCTCTATAATCTCATATGACCAAATATATCTTAGACTAAGCTCTCCTTGGCTTATCAACATATCTTTTCTATTGGCTTAAAATGACCTCTAGTCTTACTTGAATCATTTCATCTTTTTTCGTAATAATACATCTCCACTCAGGACACATATTTATTTTTCCATCATATTGCTCCAAAACACCAGAGTCTAGCACTTCTTACCACAAAGTGGATTATACGGTGTCATACCAATACTACCGACTTGATCCGAAATATGTACATCCAAGTGTAGATGGTCAAGTTATAGTTATAATCCAATTAAGTCCGAAGTCGACTCCATAGGGAACTAATGTTGGTGTTTCGAAGTCAAAAGTAATAGAGACCAAAGTGACTGGGACCCTTGAGATTTGAAGTTGTGATGATGATAGAATTTTCTAGACAAAATTTAAGATTCCCTTAAATGGATGTAAAATTCACCCTTTAGCTTGAGGATCCATACATGTGCTTATTCATCCGGTCGTTATTTTTTTGCCTTTTAGATTACTCAATTAACCCCAAAGTCAATAGCAGGTTAATTGGAGGATAAAGATAGAATGTGTGAATTAAGAGCATAACTCCGATTTCTTTGTAGAGATTTGCAAGGATTGTTTATGTCGGGACTCAACCCATCTATAAACAAGCAAGCAGTTCTACAAATCATCTAGCAACTGTTAAGTTATCCCATCATTAGTTAAAGCATAATCTAAATGAGGATTGAAAATTGTCATGAATGCCTAACTTGGGTGCTTGTAGGGAATCAATGAAATCATTTATGTCAAGACTTAACTTGTCAATCGGTCATCCATGATTATATAAAGCACTTTAGCTTTGCTAGAGACAGTCAATCATTCAAGAAATAACATAAAGACAAAATATTTACATAAATAAAGTGCACAAATATAACTTCCGAACAATAGTATACATGTCCATCACCTCTTGCTAAAGAGTGAATGAGAAACTACTCACTCTTTATGGGTTTGAGTAAGCTAGAAAAGTGAGTGAATCCCATCACTCCAAGTAGAGGAACTTAGAATTACAAGTTCTTTCTTAGAATGCCCTTAGCAAGAATTCCCTTTGACTTTAGTGGTTTTCTCTCAAAAAGGCATGTGAGTAGAATAAGATTGATCAACACAATTTTTCAAATGCACAAAAATTAGGAGAATGGAATCCAGGAAAAAACGCATTTTGCATAATCTCATGAAAGAATATTAATATAGATAAAGCAATGTTATTGACATATTTCAAATTTTAGTTGACTTCATACACGCGCACCAGACTTGAAATCAAATAGGGATTTTTCCAGGTTTTAATGTGGTCAAGTTTAAGTGGTCAATCAAATTATGGATAATAGGATTCAAAAGGGCTATCCAATCATATTGTGATTCTTCATATTTTTTTCCTTCTATCCTTTATTTTGTCTTTTAATAACTCACCCTAGTTATTTCATTCTTTTTCAATTCGCAACTCATTTGCTATATTGGTTTCTTTTGCAATTCTTTATTTCGTTGCTCGTTTCATTGTATTCTTTTGTTCAGCCTTTTCTTTTTCTCAACCTACGTCCTTTCCTTTTTAATGTCCATATAATCTAATTTTAAGAGAGTGTGCAAGAAAATTGGACAGCCAAGGTAGGTATATATATTTTTCCACTAGCTTGGTAAAAAATATGACTTTAAAGAAAGTAGTTTTTATTTTCAGGCTCAATCACAACTAACTAAAGATTTTTTTTTTTTTTGCAAAAGAAATGGACAAGGCTTAAATAATAGTCACAAATGTCCTAAGATTCTTTCTTAAGTCCATGAACATGTATTTCATGTGTGACTAAACTCATATGGGATAAATACACATACTGCTCTACTTGGATCAATCAAAACAAACTTAATGAGATTATTCAAGANAATGGATGTAAAATTCACCCTTTAGCTTGAGGATCCATACATGTGCTTATTCATCCGGTCGTTATTTTTTTGCCTTTTAGATTACTCAATTAACCCCAAAGTCAATAGCAGGTTAATTGGAGGATAAAGATAGAATGTGTGAATTAAGAGCATAACTCCGATTTCTTTGTAGAGATTTGCAAGGATTGTTTATGTCGGGACTCAACCCATCTATAAACAAGCAAGCAGTTCTACAAATCATCTAGCAACTGTTAAGTTATCCCATCATTAGTTAAAGCATAATCTAAATGAGGATTGAAAATTGTCATGAATGCCTAACTTGGGTGCTTGTAGGGAATCAATGAAATCATTTATGTCAAGACTTAACTTGTCAATCGGTCATCCATGATTATATAAAGCACTTTAGCTTTGCTAGAGACAGTCAATCATTCAAGAAATAACATAAAGACAAAATATTTACATAAATAAAGTGCACAAATATAACTTCCGAACAATAGTATACATGTCCATCACCTCTTGCTAAAGAGTGAATGAGAAACTACTCACTCTTTATGGGTTTGAGTAAGCTAGAAAA
Organism: Ilex paraguariensis; assembly: GCA_963454935.2. Taxonomy (NCBI): domain Eukaryota; kingdom Viridiplantae; phylum Streptophyta; class Magnoliopsida; order Aquifoliales; family Aquifoliaceae; genus Ilex; species Ilex paraguariensis. The sequence continues at coordinate 341,996 of CAUOFW020000002.1, forward strand.
GTGAGTGAATCCCATCACTCCAAGTAGAGGAACTTAGAATTACAAGTTCTTTCTTAGAATGCCCTTAGCAAGAATTCCCTTTGACTTTAGTGGTTTTCTCTCAAAAAGGCATGTGAGTAGAATAAGATTGATCAACACAATTTTTCAAATGCACAAAAATTAGGAGAATGGAATCCAGGAAAAAACGCATTTTGCATAATCTCATGAAAGAATATTAATATAGATAAAGCAATGTTATTGACATATTTCAAATTTTAGTTGACTTCATACACGCGCACCAGACTTGAAATCAAATAGGGATTTTTCCAGGTTTTAATGTGGTCAAGTTTAAGTGGTCAATCAAATTATGGATAATAGGATTCAAAAGGGCTATCCAATCATATTGTGATTCTTCATATTTTTTTCCTTCTATCCTTTATTTTGTCTTTTAATAACTCACCCTAGTTATTTCATTCTTTTTCAATTCGCAACTCATTTGCTATATTGGTTTCTTTTGCAATTCTTTATTTCGTTGCTCGTTTCATTGTATTCTTTTGTTCAGCCTTTTCTTTTTCTCAACCTACGTCCTTTCCTTTTTAATGTCCATATAATCTAATTTTAAGAGAGTGTGCAAGAAAATTGGACAGCCAAGGTAGGTATATATATTTTTCCACTAGCTTGGTAAAAAATATGACTTTAAAGAAAGTAGTTTTTATTTTCAGGCTCAATCACAACTAACTAAAGATTTTTTTTTTTTTTGCAAAAGAAATGGACAAGGCTTAAATAATAGTCACAAATGTCCTAAGATTCTTTCTTAAGTCCATGAACATGTATTTCATGTGTGACTAAACTCATATGGGATAAATACACATACTGCTCTACTTGGATCAATCAAAACAAACTTAATGAGATTATTCAAGAATGAAAAATGGAAAACCTTACTTGAGTAAGTGTTGATTTTCTCTAAAAAACTTAGCAAGGCTCAAAGCTCTCCATGGGGTTCTTCATTATCTCCACTGATTATGTCAGGTTTCCAAAGAATGTAGGTTATATCCCAATTCCATATTCAAGCCTGACTACTATGCACTTTCCTTAGAGTAGCAAATACCAGTGTACATTCGACACTTAAGCATAGAGAAAATACCATTTTTCAAAGAAATCAGGTTTCCAATTCAGAATGTTAGATTAAGTGTCGAGATAATTCTGTGCTTAGTCACTTTTAGCAAGTAATCTCAATATCATAACAATTCTATCAATTAAAGGGAGTAAGCAAGAATGCAATATCTAAAATTTACCAAAAGCATTAATAAGAGAATTATTGCAAAACAATCAAAAACTAGCATAACCCATTCAAAATATCCCAAGATTCAAAAACAAAACACAATAGGTGCATTTGGTAACGTTTTTGTTTTTGTATTTTTTTTTAATAAAAAAATATAACTATTTTTTATTTTTTCTGTGACAAAAATTAAAAATATATAACATGTTTGCTAGTCATTTATATTTAAAAAATTATGAAAACAAAAATAAAAAATATTTTTGGTATTTTACTCAAAATCCACCACCAATAACCACCAAAACCCATCACCCAACACCACTTAAAACCACCGCCCAACCTCACCTAAACCCACCAACCAATCCCACCACCCAACACCACCTAAACCCACCACCCAATCCCACCACAACACCCCCTAAACCCACCACCAATAACCACCAACCAACACCCACCTAAACCCACCACCAATCCCAGTGAAACCCATCAGCCAATAACATCCAAAACCCAACACCCACCACCACCTAAACCCACCACCAACCCCAGTGAAAACCATTAGCCTACACCCACCTAAACCCACCACTAATAACCACCAAAAACCCAGAAGCCAACACCACCACCCAACCCTTCTTCAAAACCCACCACCAATCCCATGGAAACCCACTACCAATAACCATCAATACCCACAAGCAAACATCACCTAAACCCACCACCCAACCCACTTCAAAACCGACCACCAACCCCATCGAAACCCACCACCCAACCCACTTCAAAACCCACCACTAGCCCCACCAAAACCCACCACCAACCCCACCTAAACACATCACCCAACCCCCACTATGAAGAGAGAGAGAGAGGCGAGAGAGAGCAACAAAGAGAGGCGAGATATGAGAAAAAAGTGAAATAGAGACATTCAAGAAAGAGAGAGAAAGAGGAAGAAAGTTGAGGTCTGTATAGATGTGCAAAATAATATCTTCTGTTTGTTGCTAATGGGACTCGAAGGTTAGACCTTATTAAAATCCTTCTCGTGCCTCCCGCGTGTTTAAATTTTGGATGTTTTCAAAAACATCATTTTGGATGTTTCTATATTTTGTCCTTGTTTTCAAAATGGAGTAGTAAAAAAAATGAAAACATTCACCAAATGCATTTTTTATTTTTTTTCCCAAAAATTGATAACAAAACACCCAGTTACTAAATGGGCACTAAATTGTCTAAGGATAAAAAAACACGAGGTAGATCAAAAAAGAAAATAGAAATAGTCACTAGCAACTCAAGAGCCTGAAGTTTTGGTTGCTCCACCTCCCAAATGATGGAGGATCTCATCTTGATTTGCCTTGATGCTAAGCATGATCTCCCGTAGAATCCTCCTATCACTTATCTCAGCATAGGCTTGCTCTGCCTCTCTTTACTCCATGGCATCCAAAGTATCTTGCGCCTCATCGATGCCATGTCTTGGTGGTCTCTCCTCTCTCTCCACTCGTCCTCTTGTGTAGCCCTGGCTCCTTTAGATTGATACCTTAGTCAAGAATCCTAGTGACTTTTGCACCTCCCAATCCAGCTTGATCCTCATTCCCCCATCCATGCAAATCTCCATCACTAAAGTCCCGAAGGGGAGTGAATTCCTCTTAGCATCACTACCTTTGATCATCTTAGACATGATCAAGGATGGGAGATCGATAGATTGATTCTTGCCTATGGAGTACAAAAGTCATGCCATATCTAGGTGAATTTTCTTCTTGCGCTCAAGTGGTGCAAAGTTAGGCACAACAATCAAATTGAGCATTTTGTACTTGTCAAGAACATCCCCTTGCTTGAAGAACTACATGTTACCCCACTTAAATCCTCCAATCCCAATCAACTCTACTCCCGCCACATCTATGTTCAACTCCTTCCTCGGAGGGTAGGTAGGTCTAGGCACTCGAGACACTGGCCTCAACTCCACAATCACATCTCTGTCCATGGTAATGCTTTACCTTGGCATTGAAGTAAAACACCTTTACCACCTCCTTCACAGCCTCCCCTATATTTATCAAATAACTCACCCAACCTCTTCCTTCCATTATCGCAAGCTAACCCAATTCCACAAAATTATTCAAATCAACAGACCATTCACAAACAATGGATTGATTTTCGAAGTACGTTTCATACCTATCGGTCTTGAGCACATTTGAAAAACAAGTACAATCATATTAACAGATGTTCCATCTAGTAGGCATTTTCATTCTTGGAGCTATTTTAGATGTGGGGATTTTTGGCCAAAATGTAAGGGTTTTGATCGATAAAAGAGAGGAAATTGGGTGGAATATGGTTTTGGATGGATGGATTTGATGGAAACAAGGTTGGGGGAGGAGTTTCAGAGACTTGGGTAGAAGGTTAGAATGTTAGGGTTTCAGTTTGGGAGCTTGGAGGTCGAGATTTGAAGTGGGAAAGATGATTCAAATTTTTATACCCCGACAATCTATGTTCAAACATGACTAGCATTCAAAAATCAATTCAATATTTTTACCCTGACAATCGAACGTTACTAGTGTTCAAACTAGAGCAGGCCCTAGTATCTCGATTTTTGTAGAACCTAATATGTTGTAAGCTTCTCACATTCGAATGTGGAATTGGTGTTCAAACGCAAACCTAAAAAAAAAATTTCAAAAGTATTTACATTTTTACAACAGGTGGTTTGGACCATTGACCTTCATTCCCTTGGAACATGTTATTTCCTCAACTTGTCCTGTCAAAGAAAAACATTTAATTCGATTCTTGCCCTATCTCCATTTTGTTTGAAGAATTAGTGAACCTACCAACTTCTTGTTGCACATAATGTGTAAGAACAGGACTAGAATAGTGTGGCATGTCAAAAAAATCCTTACTTTACCCATATACTATCCAGTCTAAACGATTGAGTGTGCGACTAGAAATTGGTTCAAATTCCCTTATGTGAAAGAGTCTACCACGTTGATTGCATAAACCAAGTCGTTTGGAAATGTGTGGAAAACACCTAAGCTGCGCCAAAATTTTTTAACATCCATGGTTAATATAAGCTTAAGACACTCTATATGGTTCTTTAACAGCTATCAATCACAAATTCAATTGAAGTTGCGGAAAAAAATTTTAGACAAACGAAAAGTTTTAAAATATATATTTACAGTAATATTTTCTCAAACAATCTTGCTCCAATTTGACCTAGCGAGAAATCTTGTTCTATACAAAATACAAATACAATATCTATACAAAATACCAATACTTCTCACCCTCCAACCTAAACTCAACATTTTCCTCAATGTTTCGAATTACCAATATACGCAAAGTGAATTTAGGGTTGAAAGAGAGAGATTTGTACATTTTTCGAAGTCCTACAAACAAAATACACAATTTTATTACATTATTTAGCTTTACAAAATCCAGGGTTTGATCAACATAGGGACCCCGATATGCAAATGCATAAAGAATGAAACCCATGAGTAAATAGAGAATTAAAGTATAAAACATAAAACATAAGATGGTATCCATTGAATGTGAAGTCATTGAGATTACAGAGGATGAACTTCAAAGGGTAGAGAGGGAGAAGAGGAGCGGCAGAGATTTTAGGGAGAGTATGAAGTGTGAAAAGTGATATCAATTTAGGGTTTTGATGATTTTATAGAGACACTGTTTGGGTAGGTCGGGTTCTTGAGATAGATATTTTCATAAACTGAACTGACTTCGTGTCTGAACCCCAAAATTTTTTATAAATTCATTCAAGATATTTTGGATCCATTGGACCAATATATTCCACATTCTTAACAAACCCTTCATAAAATAGTTTTAGACGTTGGCCATTAACAGTAAAAACATTACCGTTTGAAGGATTTTCTACCTCTACTGCTCCATGTCCAAACACTTCTCTTACAATATAAGGCCCAGTCCACCTTGACCTCAACTTACCAGGAAACAAGTGGAGTCTTGAATTGTACATGAGAACTTTCTGAGAAGGGACAAAATATTTTTGCACTATGTTTTTGTCATGACAAATTTTCATTCGTTCTTTTGCAATTTTAGCCTTCTCAGAAGCTTTATTCCTTAACCCTTCCAACTCAATAATCTGAAGTTTTGTTGATATTTCTGCCTTGTCCAAATCAAAGTTTATGGTTTTAATAGCCCAATATGCTATGTGTTCTAATTCAACAGGCAAGTGACAAAGTTTTTCATAAACTAGTCGATAGGGAGACATGTCTAAAATTGTTTTAAAAGCAGTGTGATATGCCTGAAGCATATCAGTTAGTCGTAAAAATCAATCTTTTTGGTCTGAGTTTATCATCTTTTCCAAAGTCATTTTAATCTCTTGATTAGCCAATGCAGCCTATCCACTAGTTTGTGGAAGATAAGAGGTTGCAATCTTATGAGAAACTAAATATTTTTTCATCAGGTTTTCAAAAGGATGATTGAAAAAATGAGCACCCCATCACTTATGATGGATATGAGAATTCTAAACCGAAACAAAATATTTTCTTTTAAAAAATTTAATCATTATCTGATGATCATTATTTCGGCATGGAATTACTTCAACTCATTTGAACGCATAATCGATAGCCACCAAGATGCATAGAAAACCAAAGGAAGGGGGAAATAGTCCAATGAAATCAATGCCTTGACAATTAAAATTTTTAATTACCAGTATAGGAATCAAGGGCATCATATTTCTTTTAGAAAACCCCGAAGGTGAATCATTTAAAAGGTTTACTATAGCTAATTGAATCAAAATTTCATTATTCTATGAAGACAGGGTTCCAATTTATGGATTAAATCAAAAGCATTGGCTATGATAAAACTTAACCCGTCTATAACCAATCTCTTGAATATTACAAGAATCTCAACTATGTACATCATTATATCATGCATGAAGTACATAATAATGTATAGATAAGATGGTATATAGCAATAAGGTTATCTTGGTATTCGTAACCATGAGCATATAGTAATACGATACTAAACAGAAATGAAAACCATTTATCACTTAAGGGAGGTATAAACATTAAGGCATAGATAAAGCATAGGCATTTCTATTACTCAAACAATATTACACATGTCTTCATCCTTTACTAAAGAGTATAAAAGGACTACTCATTCTCCATTGTTATAGATAAGCAAGAAAAGTAAGATAATCTCATTACAATACAACGCAAATGCAAAATAAACACAAAGAATCCTTCCCTGTGGAGTAGTTAAAACACCCTCACCTTTATTATTGACTCGGGTGAAAAAATGAGAGAGTTTCAACCCTCCAATTGAGAAAGGAAGTAAAAGAAATGTAGAAGAAAATAATTTTTGGCTAAAAGAGTTTAGGGTAGGGCAATTTTCTCTAGGAATTTTTCTTTCCAAAGGCCAAAAGATCATTTTTTCAAAATGGACAAAAGATCTTTTTTTCAAAATGACCCCGAACATACCTATTTATAGGCTCCGATGAAGGGTCAAGGCAACAACACCCAAGGCAACCAATCAAGAGCTTTGTTGCATAAACAGACCAATGGGAGAGGAGCTTGGAGTTGAGGCGGTTAGAACCACCGTTTGGATGCCACCACCACCATATAGACAGTGTTCATCCTCTGGATTCTTCCTTGGAGCCTCTTTTGTTGACTTCTTTTACTTGGGCCACCATTAAGATGGTGGTTCCACCATCTGGATGGTGAGCTTCTTGCTCGAATTCCTTTTGCCTCCCGTCTTTGTTCTTCTTTTACACTTTAGCCCTCCAAGTTCTCTTAATTACATATAAAATCCTACAAAATATATAATTTAAATATTAATCATAATATAATCTCAATTAAGCACTTTAAATCAATTAATGCACATAATTAGCCCAAAACCCTAATTCATTTACGCACTATTAAGTGTTAATCACACCCCCTAACCAAATATTACTAGTCCCTTGTAATACAAACTAATATATATAAAATCACTTTCGTAAATTTCACGAGTGCATTTAGCCTAAGCAAAAAGCCATTAAATCCCTATGTGATTCGTAATGGACGAGTTTTATCTCGTGAAGGTACCTACAAACTTCAATAGTTATTCTTTATGCTAGAATATTCCCTCTCTTTATCATCGTAAGAGTAACACACACCATTTGCAACTCTATTCAGTATCTTTTTAGAAAAAAAATTGTGTGTGGATTTCTTTTATTTCAAAAACACTTGAGAAATATCACAACATTTTGCTAACCTATACGAAAATTAGCTTCGACGTTAATCATTTCCTGAAAAACACTCAACAAAGAACACACTCAAGTTTTAGTGACTATCACTCAAAAATTACATTTGATAAGAATATTAAAATCAAAACAACATAATGGCACATGTAATATTCCAAAAGAAGATTGAATAAAAAAGGAATTCATCATAATTTCATGAAAGAATATCAACACTATATCAAATAACATTATCAACACTCCCCCTTATAATAAATAATTGAAAATGATATATATATATATATGACTTTTGGAATAAAAAATGACTTTATTAGGGTTTTAACGTCTAATAGATTCAAAAGCTTAAGAAACGACGTCTAAGGGATTCAAAAGCTATCTTTTTGCATTTTTGATAGCACTCACCTCTCTTTAAATTTCCAAAATTTTACAGAAACAACATCACTTTCTTCATTTTCATATTTTTTTAAACCTCAAACTTGTAATTACTTGGCCATTCTTTTCCTCGCAAAAATTTATTTCACTATTTTTCATTTTCTTTCCACACATTCTTTCCTTTTTTCATTATTTTCTTTTCAACCTTATTTATCCTTTTTATTTTCCCATATATTGCCTTATTTAAGAGAAGGTGCAAAAAATTAGATAGCAAGGGTTGGACAAATATATTTTCATTGGCTCGGTTAACATATGAGTTTAAAAAAAGAAATTTTACTTAGGCTCAATCACGGCTTACTAGGGATATAGTTTTGCAAAAAAAATGGTCAAGGCTCAAAATAATATCACAAATGGCCTAAGATCATTTTTCCAGAACTCATACACATACATGATTCTCATAAGAATTTTAAAGGAGAATGCTAACATGTCATTTAATCAGTGTTAATCAAAACAAGATTAATAAGATTTGTAAACCCCCACCCTCTTATCTTTATATAGCAAGTAATTATTTTTGAAGTACTAATATAGGTGATGAGGTATGCATGAACCCTATAGATTTCAATAGTATGAATAAATACTAGGGAGGCAAATTAATGGTGAAATTTAATTTTGGGAGATTTTTAAGGTTGATAAGGGTAACAAAGTAAAAATATAAATTCTTTTAGGTCAAAATAATATTATTATTAAACCTAGGAGATCCGAAAAATTTGGAATAGCCTTTTAGCACATATAGCGGTTCAGAGGAATAAAATAATAATTTTCATGTTTCGAGTGTAAATTTATTTTAGTTTGGAGATAACTCATAAAAATAAATATTTTTAGGTTAAAATAACATTAAAAATGAATCCAGAACGTCGAAAAACTTTAGGGTAGTCATATGGATCAAATTGGAGATTCTTAGTGGTAAAACCGTAATTTTAGAGAAATTCAAATCAGCCTGTGAACAGTAAAAATCGGGGCTGCTGTGTTTAAAAACCAATTTTATCCCATTTACTCCCATTCTTTTCACTCCACTCTCACCCCACACCTCTTGGAACTTTAGAAAAAGATTAAGGAAGGAAGTCACTAGAGCTTGCGTTCTTACTTGGAATTTTGATTCAAGTAGGGGTTTTTTTTCATTCTCTTACATTGAGGCTAGGATTATACATATATGTTTTCTTTGACTCTACATCATATTAATATTCTATGAAATCATGGATTCTTGATGTTTTTGTAAATGTTAGCATGTTTTAAACAATGGGATGGTTGGGTAACCATCAAAATTCTTTTCTCATATTCAAAACCCTAGATTTCAAGAGAAGTGTGTTTTTCTCTTGATTTCTCCTTTATTCTTGATTTCAAAACTTTAGCGTTTCGTATTGAACAACACAATGGTATTTATGATGATCTCTTGTTAATGTTTCTTAAATTGTTCCATTGTGAAATAAATGTGGATTTGGATATGAAAAATTGGGGATTTATGGAATTGAGTGTATTTGATAAATTATTGGTGATTGTATCTCATGAAGGTGTTTGGATGACCATGGGTGGCCATTGACCGGGTATCGTAGAGTGGGTAGATGTGTGTAGTTCTTACTCCGTGTGAATTTGAACTTTTTTTACCACTCGTAGTGGGGTTGGTGCCTTGCGAGGACCAAACCACTATTAGCTCATGGGTACCATGTCAGAGAATTAATATACTATGCCTGGGTCGGATTCGTTATTGCCGGTGCATTGGTATAGGATAATGCATCGATAGGCGCCCTTCTCGAAGTTGATATCCTTGCGAGGAATTGTGTGTGTGTGGGCCAGAATATTCTCTATGTGTTTATTCATGCAATTATCTTACATCAGACTTGAGATACATTGTGGTTATTGTTTATTGTGTTATCTTTTGGATATGATTATCTTGGAAATTGTTGTGGGAATGGTTATTTATGGTGGGATTGGTTTTACTCTTGTACTTAATTATTGTTAATGTATAAACTTAAGATCTTTTAAAAATATCATGTTTTCTTTCAAAATTGACATATGCTATTTGTGAAATGAGACTGACCATTTTTTTTTACGTTTTTCAAACCTTGTTAGAGTTTGGGAAGATTTTTCTGCAGAGCTTAGTACTCACCCGCTACCAATAAATGTTTTTTTTTAGACTTCGTGCTAAAGGAAGGTCCCAGAGTTGACGAGCCGGAAAATTGGGAGATTCCACCAGAGGGGAACCTAGATCCCGAGGTGGACATCTAGAGCTATAGTTTATGTTTGTGCTAGACTAGGAAATTTATTTACGATCATGTACAGTCTAGTATTTTGTTTATTCCGCTGCAAGTTTGAGTGTAATTCTTTTGGAATGTAATTGTCATAGCTTGGCCTATTCTTTTGGGATGATATTGTGGATATTACATATGGTGAATGAAATTTTATTATTTGATGGGTAAATGGACCCGGTATGGTCAATATTTATTCATACATGGACCCGGTGTGGTCAATGTAGTATAATTGCATAAGTTGTATTTTGGATAGAGCTCCCCATACAAAGGAGACTCTGTCCGAATTTTGTTAAATTAAGGACCCCCGATTTTGGAGTGTTACAAGATTATTCAAAGAAATCTTATGCTGAACTGAAATTCTTACTTGAGTAAGCGTTTAAAGTCTCTCCAAGGAGGATTGGTTCAAAATTTGGTCAAGGGTTTCACATCCTCAATATATATGTAAGCTTCACAAAGGATCATGTTATTTCAAAAGATTTTCTAAAATAAAAAAAAAATCATTACGTGCTCATAATAGTAAGTTTTCTATGAAAATATAAAGAAAGTGCACAAATAGAGTATGAAAAATCCCCCGTGATTCGGTTAGGGTTATACCTACACATCAACAAAATGAAAATGTAATCCTACTATGAATCATATGAACTAATTATCTTAACATAGCAAAAAAGTATAAACAAAAATTAACTGAAAGTAAACTAACATCCAAAACATAAAAGTAAATTCCCAAAAACATCCAAAGTATTTAAGAAAATGTAGTGCACGAATTGGAAAATAAATAAGGAGTCTGAGAAAGGTAGAGAGTGAAAGTTAGAAAAATGCAGGAGATTCTAGCTAAGTTGACGATGATGGGCCACCGCCATATCTTCTCCCAAGTGACCTCAAAATCTCTCTCTGGTTCTCCTCATATTGGGTCATCCTCTGATCAAACTAAGTCATCTTCATCTTGAGACCCAACAAAATCTACCTATCAGTCCAATCATCCAGTGGGATATATGGTTGTTGCTCGTCCTGTTGCTGTTATGGCTCTTTAGGTGGCTGGAAATCTACACCTCTTGGAAACTGGTCTGCTTGTGGCTCGGGTGTTATCCCTTGTTGTCATTCTACCTGGATTCCATGGCTCTTTTTCAAAGACATCTTGTCTAAGGGTGCCAAATGTTCCACAATAAGCCATGATGGATTTGAAATCACTCCCTTCTATCTACACAATTCGAATACTAAAATAGCAAAAAGAAGTGAGGATTTTTTATTTACACTATCAATCCATAATTAGATTTGGCTGGTCAATCATATGTCTCATTCCAAAAAATTAAAGGAAATATGTTTTCTTAGTGGAGACTTGATTTTTTTTGGGATTGGGACAGCAAATTATTCATAGTGATCAGGTTCAAAATTTGATATTTATCAGTTAAGTCTCCCTACTTAATGTATTGGTTGGGCCTACCCCAGACATAATCTGTGACGCCCCTAAAATCGTGGAGTCCATTCTCAACCCGTTAATCACCCATCAACCAGCAAAAATACCTATGTATGTCGCATAACCCAACACCATGGTATCACGTCCTCTTCACCGGGATCATAACCCACACAGAGTTTGGGCAGAGTCCCCCTTATACCGGAGCTCTCCCAAAGCATAACCTATAGACATATTAATCATTTGACCATTCTAAGTTCCCATATCCATCAATTTTTCATCAATATTACTCCATTTACATCCTCTGAACAAAAGGGCTCAAGGCCCGAAGGCTTGGCAAAGTTATTTTCAAAGCAACCCGTGTGGCTCAGTTGAGCCTTAGCCCAACTTTCCCGAGCCCATGTATCAAACCACCAAGGATGGTGATTGATCAAAACCATGCACACATATCCACACTCATGTTAAATGCTCACAAATGCAATGCTTCCCATGCATAAGCAAATGTAATGAACCTTTGCATTTCATATCATTATCCAACTAAGTTTTCAATTGCAATTTTAACATCATGTTCAACATGTGATGAACACAACATGAACATTTCCAAATCTTCAATGTAACTTATATCATAAACCATAAAATTACATTCCAACATCATCACAAAGAATCTTATATCAATTTCATTCAAATAAATCATCACTGGCATTTTATCACACCCAAAAGGCACAAAATCATATATACAAATAATCATGACAAATTTATCACATTCTCATGAAATCACCAAAAAAGTATTTTCAACAATACCCAATTCATGCAAAATTGGTTTTATACATTCTTATACCATTTCTCATACTCTAGTTACACTATGAGTATATTTAAACAAGATATTTCATCTCTAATTATACTACCCATTTCATACGCAAATCCTAGGTTGAAAATAAACCCAGCTAGGAGAAGAACCCTATCTCTTGAAGCATAATACGAGTGATAGAAACTCTCAAGACCCAAATCGAGCTTCAAACCTTGATTTTCAAAAATCTCGATCTTGAGACTTCGGTGAAATCCGTGATTTTTGGTACATAGACGTAGCTCTCGTCACATAGATCAACTTTAGTTCTTGGTCTGAAGCAATCCGACGAAATGTTGGCCCTAGATCATAAGGAGAAGATGAAGAAAACCTTGATTCTCTCTCTCTCTATTCTTTCCTCCCTCTCTATCAGAAATCAGCTGGGTATTGGGGAGAAAATCTGATTTTTCTCCCCTATTTATACCCCTTAATATTTAGCTCACAACGCGCCACATGTCCCGCCTTTTACCGATCTGATTTCATCCCGAATCAATTACATCTCGTCCCACTTTAAGTTCAATATATTTTATCTAAACTAACTTTAAATTATTTTTTCGTACTTCACAATTAAAGCTCGATCGCATTTATTTTGGTCACCCGACACTCGATCGCATCGTAAACCATAAAAAATCCGACTGTCATGAAATTCAACAAAAATTGATTGGGTAACTAGATTTCATGAGACAAATCCAACGATGAGGTCCGTTTCATCATTTGGGTTCTAGAAAAATTTAGATTTTCAACCCGTACTGTAGCGGCTAATTATCATTTTTCCCTTTTTTCATAAAAAATTAAATTTTCTAGGGTTTTACATTCTCCCTCCCTTAAAAGAAATTTTTTCCCCAAAATTTACACACATGCACATTTAACCACATGCATATGCAACAATCATGTACTATATGACTATAAGAATGTACCTTTATCCTCGGATAAGAACAAGAACGGATAACTAGCATGTATTGTGTCCTCACGCTCTCATGTTGCCTCCTCTATACCACGGTGCTTTCATAGCACTTTCACCAGTCTCACGGTCTTGTCTCACAAAACCTATTCTCGGCTATCCATGATACGTACCTGTCCCTTCTAGAAGGTCCCATCTGCATCAACAACCAGCTCACCCCAATCCACAACATGTGTAGGATCTAGAGTGTACTTCTAGAGCATGAAGACATAGAATACTGCATGAACACCTGATAAACTTGGCGATAATACCAACTAATAAGTGACTGCACCAACCCTCTCGAGTACCTCGAAGGGCCCGATATACCTCGATGACAACTTTCCTCGCTTTCCAAATCTGACCACTCCCCTCTTCGACATCACCTTCAGGAGGACTTGATCTCTGACCTCAAACTCTAGAGGTCGCCACCGTCCGTCGGCATAGCTCTTCTACCAGCTCTGAACCATGAGAAGATGCTTCTGTATCATGTCCACCTTCTCTGAGGTGTCTCTAATCAAATTTAAACCCATTGAGGGTCTCTCTCTAACCTCCGTCCAACAAAACGAAGAACGACAGGACCTCCTATAAAGTGCCTCATAGGGTATTATCTGTATGCTTACCTAATAACTGTTGTTGTAGGTGAACTCCACTAAGGGTAAATGCTTCTCCCATCTACCCTTGAGATCCAGAACACATGCTCGTATCATGTTCTCTAAAGTCTAAATGGTCTTTTCTGACTAACCGTCTGTTTGGGGATAAAAAGTGGTGCTCATCATTAATTGTGTGCCCATGGCCCACGAAAAACTCTACTAAAAGTGGGCCATGAACTTGGGATCTCAATCCGATACTTGGATACAGGTACTCTCTGCAATCGGACTATCTCTCGAATATACAACCTACAGAATTCCTCCAGTGTGAAGATCATCTACACTGCCAAAAGTGTGCCAACTTTGTAAGCTGATCCATTATCACCCACACCGCATCATGTCCCACGCGGTGTCCATGGTAGGTGGGTCACGAAATCTATACTGATGTGTTCCCACTTCCACTCCGCCACCTCCAAAGGCTAGAGCAACGCCGCCGGTCTTTGGTGCTTGGCCTTGACTTGCTGCCACATGAGACATCGACTAACAAAGTTTCCAACGTGTCTCTACATGCTGCTCCAATAGTACTAGAGGTGAAGATCATGGTACATTTTTGTGCCACCTAGATGCACAGCAAAATGGGAGCAATGAAACTCCCTAAGAATCGCCTCTCTCAGATCCGTAGACTGAGGAGCCAAAACCTTTTCCCTGAAACAAAGACTACCATCTGTGTGAATGGCCCAGTCCTCGTCACCCGTACCTGACTATACCTAATCCCTAATGAACAATATCTTTGTGTCCAGATCTAGTACTCGATAAACCCACTCAGTAGAGAAGGTGTAGCCACCAAACTCCCCAAAGTGCCCTAAGTCTGACCCTTGTAGTGTAGCCCAAACTGCCCCACAGTCTCGAACATCTACCACTCCCGAAAAACTACACTAGCCAAGACTCCCCATGACTTCCATGTGAGTGCATCAGCCACCATATTTGACTTACCAGGATGATAATGGTCATAGTCCTCCAAATACTTCATCCACCTGTGTTGCCTCATATTAAGGTCCCGCTGAGTGAAGATGTACTTCAAACTCTTGTGATCTGAAAATACCTCAAACTACTCCCCATACAAATAGTGATGTCATGCCTTTAAGGCAAAGACGACAGCCACCAATTCCATGTCATGCGTGGGATAGTTCTACTTATGACTCTTTAACTACTGAGAACCATAAGCCACGATCCTCTCGGACTACATTAATACACATCCAAGTATGTTCATCGAGGCATTACAATATACCGTGTACCTCTGTCCCCTCTTTGGAAGTATCAAAATAGGGGTTGAAGTAAGTCTCCTCTTTAACTCCTAGAATGCCCTCTCGCACGAGTCATCCCACTAAAACTTGACCTCTTTTCCAGTCAATCTCGTCATAGGTGCAGCTAGTCAGGAAAAGTCCTCAATGAACCTCTGATAATATCATGTCAATCCCAAGAAATTGGGTATCTTGAAGACTACTTGGGCCTCTCTTAACTCAATACTGTCTCAACCTTCTCTAGGTCAAGTGAAACACCCAAAGCTGACACTACGTGTCCCAGAAACTTCACTTTTGTCAAGCAAATATTTACACTTGCTGAAATTGACATACAATTAATGGTCTCTCAAGGTCTAGAGAACAATCCTCAAGTGACCCTCATGCTCCTCCTCAGACTTGAAATAGATTAGGATGTCATCAGCAAAGACCACGACAAATTGATTAAGATAGGGTTGGAACACTTTATGCATAAGATCCATGAATGTCGTCGAGGCATTCATTAATCTAAATGGCATAACTATGAACTTAAAATGCCCATGTCACGTCCTAAACACCGTATTAGGGATATCAGTCTCCATAATCCTCAACTGATGGTATCCCGTGCATAGATCATCTTAGAGTAGAACCGTGCCCCTCTAAGTTGATCAAACAAGTCATCAATCCACATGAAAGGATACCTATCCGAAGGGTTTTGTCCTTCTTCTTGGAAAATAGCACCAGAGCACCCCAAGGTGAAGTACTCGACATAATGAAACCCTTATCCAATAATTTTTTTAATTGGACCTTGAGTTCTCGCAACCCTGCAAGTGTCATTCTATGTAGAGTCATAGAAATAGGGGATGCACCAATTGTAACTCAATGGTGAACTCTACATCCCAATGTAGAGGCAATCCCAGTAACTCATCCAAAAAAATATCCTCATACTCACAAACCACCTGATGTAGACCCAACTCCTGTCTTGTCTCATCCTCAAGTGTAAGGCTCGCAAGCCAACCCTTCAACTGCTAGTGTCAATGAGATTCATACACGACTTGGGGTAAGATATCGTACTTTTCCCTCTGAAACTTGAAACAAATACCTTTTGGTGTACAAGTAGTGACCCTATTCCGATCATAATCAATGACAACTCAATATGCCACCAACCAACCCATCCCGAGGATGACATCAAACTTTGAAATGTCTATGACCCCAAGGCCTATAGTGAGTAGAATCTTGGAGATCTCTAGCTCACACCCTCGACATATCTGATTAATGTTAATCCTAACTCCAAGGGGAGAACTCACATGCAATAGCTCTTCAGAGGTCTCAACCTCTCAGCCTAAATCTTTTACACATTATGTAGAAATGAATGAATGAGATGCACCAGAGTCAAACAATACACTTGCCCATAAGAAAAAGAGTAAGAATGTACGTTGAATCACTAACTGGTCTACTAGCTCAGTCTGAGTAGTGATAGTGTAGACTTGCCCCGGGTCCCTGAAGTCCCAGCTTGTAAACCCTTTCTTCGGCCTTGGCCTCGACCCATGCCCTGACCCATTTAGCCTGATTGTGGAGTCCCCGCTCGTGAAGTGGTAGGTGTATATGCAGCACCCTAGAACTGAAACTTGTTTCCCTGGCCCATGGTAGGTTAGGGAAGAATGAAATAAGTTTATGGATGCCCCACCAATGATTGGGACTAACATGCACCATAACTTTGGGATCCTTACCTTTGAGGATAATCCCGTTGATCTCCCATCAAACCATATAAATACCCATGTATTCCGCATAACCTGACACCACGGCATCACGTCCTCTTCACCAGGATCGTAACCCACACAGAGTTTGGGCAGAGTCTCCCTTGTATCAGAGCTCTCCTAATGAATAACCTGTATACATATTAATCATTTGACTGTTCCAAAGTCCCATATCCATCAATTTGCCATCAACATTACTCCATTTACATCCTTTGAACAAAAGGGCTCAAAGCCCGAAGGCTTAGCAAAATTATTTTAAATTTTTTTAAATTTTGGAGGAGCTACCGATAACTCGTGTACTTGCCACCGGTAGTTGAGCCCTCTACCAGTGAGCTACCGGTAGCTTAGTCCACTACCCGCAAGCTACGAGTAGCTCGCGAAACGAGCTAACAGTAGCTACCCACTACAATTGTGCAACCGATAGCTAATCAACTTACTATCTGTAGCAGGTCTCAGTTTTTCTCCNAAATAGATTAGGATGTCATCAGCAAAGACCACGACAAATTGATTAAGATAGGGTTGGAACACTTTATGCATAAGATCCATGAATGTCGTCGAGGCATTCATTAATCTAAATGGCATAACTATGAACTTAAAATGCCCATGTCACGTCCTAAACACCGTATTAGGGATATCAGTCTCCATAATCCTCAACTGATGGTATCCCGTGCATAGATCATCTTAGAGTAGAACCGTGCCCCTCTAAGTTGATCAAACAAGTCATCAATCCACATGAAAGGATACCTATCCGAAGGGTTTTGTCCTTCTTCTTGGAAAATAGCACCAGAGCACCCCAAGGTGAAGTACTCGACATAATGAAACCCTTATCCAATAATTTTTTTAATTGGACCTTGAGTTCTCGCAACCCTGCAAGTGTCATTCTATGTAGAGTCATAGAAATAGGGGATGCACCAATTGTAACTCAATGGTGAACTCTACATCCCAATGTAGAGGCAATCCCAGTAACTCATCCAAAAAAATATCCTCATACTCACAAACCACCTGATGTAGACCCAACTCCTGTCTTGTCTCATCCTCAAGTGTAAGGCTCGCAAGCCAACCCTTCAACTGCTAGTGTCAATGAGATTCATACACGACTTGGGGTAAGATATCGTACTTTTCCCTCTGAAACTTGAAACAAATACCTTTTGGTGTACAAGTAGTGACCCTATTCCGATCATAATCAATGACAACTCAATATGCCACCAACCAACCCATCCCGAGGATGACATCAAACTTTGAAATGTCTATGACCCCAAGGCCTATAGTGAGTAGAATCTTGGAGATCTCTAGCTCACACCCTCGACATATCTGATTAATGTTAATCCTAACTCCAAGGGGAGAACTCACATGCAATAGCTCTTCAGAGGTCTCAACCTCTCAGCCTAAATCTTTTACACATTATGTAGAAATGAATGAATGAGATGCACCAGAGTCAAACAATACACTTGCCCATAAGAAAAAGAGTAAGAATGTACGTTGAATCACTAACTGGTCTACTAGCTCAGTCTGAGTAGTGATAGTGTAGACTTGCCCCGGGTCCCTGAAGTCCCAGCTTGTAAACCCTTTCTTCGGCCTTGGCCTCGACCCATGCCCTGACCCATTTAGCCTGATTGTGGAGTCCCCGCTCGTGAAGTGGTAGGTGTATATGCAGCACCCTAGAACTGAAACTTGTTTCCCTGGCCCATGGTAGGTTAGGGAAGAATGAAATAAGTTTATGGATGCCCCACCAATGATTGGGACTAACATGCACCATAACTTTGGGATCCTTACCTTTGAGGATAATCCCGTTGATCTCCCATCAAACCATATAAATACCCATGTATTCCGCATAACCTGACACCACGGCATCACGTCCTCTTCACCAGGATCGTAACCCACACAGAGTTTGGGCAGAGTCTCCCTTGTATCAGAGCTCTCCTAATGAATAACCTGTATACATATTAATCATTTGACTGTTCCAAAGTCCCATATCCATCAATTTGCCATCAACATTACTCCATTTACATCCTTTGAACAAAAGGGCTCAAAGCCCGAAGGCTTAGCAAAATTATTTTAAATTTTTTTAAATTTTGGAGGAGCTACCGATAACTCGTGTACTTGCCACCGGTAGTTGAGCCCTCTACCAGTGAGCTACCGGTAGCTTAGTCCACTACCCGCAAGCTACGAGTAGCTCGCGAAACGAGCTAACAGTAGCTACCCACTACAATTGTGCAACCGATAGCTAATCAACTTACTATCTGTAGCAGGTCTCAGTTTTTCTCCAATTCAATCCTTTTTCAATTTTAACTCACCCAATCTAAAAAAACATTTACCCAAAATCACATAGCATCTAATTTTGCACAAAATATAGTATATATGAGTTCATTATACAATCATTTATACAACATTACAAGTCCAAAACTAATTACACAATTGATTTACAAAAATGCAACTTAAAGCCATATTTTGAGTTCTGCTCAACACGGACCCATATGAGAGCCGTCTATCGGCACTTATCTCGCACCTGAAATATTATTCCCATAAAGGGTGAGTCACACTCAATCGGGTATCTCCTAAAGAGCCTACCTCCCAACCCAGATGCAATTCAAAAATCAAACAAACATTCATCTAAGAACATACAATTTCAAGAAATGAATGTCACAATGTCCTGACATGTTATGATACGAGACTTACACATGCAATTCAACCCGAGCCCTCCACTAGCTCTCATAACACATGCAATGTCATGCGTATATATCCGAGAATTCTAAGCCCCCGCCATTGATGTTACATATCCAATAACCATTTATAAATTTTAGGCCTTTCTTGGGGTGGGTATTTATGGACTTTCACCAACGGTTCCATATATGCCGACAAAATTTATCTCTTGCACCCAAGGGATAATCTAGCCCTTCTTGTTAACCCCGACCCTATTTTCAATGCAACCTGTGCAACTCAGTTGAGCGTTGGCCCAACTATTCTGAGCCCACGTATCAACCCACCAAGGATGGTGATTGATCAAAACTATGCACACACATCTACACTCATGTCAAATGCCCACAAATGCAATGATTCCCGCGCATATGCAAATGTAATGAACCATTGCATTTCATATCATTATGCAACTAAGTTTTCAATTGAAATTTTAACATCGTGTTCAACATGTCATGAGCACAACATGAACATTTCCAAATTCTCAATGTAACTTATATCATAAAGCATATAATTATATTCCAACATCGTCACAAAGCATGTTATATTAATTTCATTCAAATAACATGCTAAATCATCATAGACATTTTATCAGACACCCAAAAGGCACCAAATCATATATACACATAATCATGCCCAATTTATCACATTCTTGTGGAAATCACCAAAAAAGTAATTTCAACAAGACCCAATTTATGCAAAAGTAGTTTTATATATTCTTATATCATTTCTCATACTATAGTTACACTATAAGTATAATTAAATAAGAAATTTCATCTCTAATTATACTACCCATTTCATACGCAAACCCTATGTTGAAAATAATTCTAGCTAAGAGAAGAACCCTACATCTTGAAGCATAATACGAGTGATAGAAACTCTCAAGAACCTTAATCAAGCTTCAAAATTTGATTTCCAAAAATTTGTATCTTGAGACTTGGGGAAATCCACAATTTTTGGTACATAAACGTAGCTCTCGTTGCATAGATCAACTTTAGTTCTCAACGCGAAGCAATCCAACAAAAGGATGGCCCTAGATCGCAAGGAGAAGATGAAGAAAACATTGATTCTCTCTCTATCAGAAATCAGTTGGGTATTGGGGAGAAAATTTAATGTTTTTCCCTATTTAGACCCCTTAATACTTAGCTCACAACGCACCACAGGTCCCGCTTTTACTGATCCGATTTCGTTGAATCAGTTAAATCTCATCTCATTTTAAGTTTAATATATTTTATCTAAAATAAATTTAAATTATTTTTTGTATTTCATAATTAAACCCGATAGCGTTTATTTTGGTCACACAACACTCGATCGCATCATAAACCATAAAAAATTTAATTGTCTCAAAATTCAACGAAAATTAACTAGTTACTATAGTTCGTGAGAAGAATTCAACGACAAGGTTCGTTTTTTCATTCGAGTTCTAAAAAAATTCATATTTTTAACACATACTGTAGCGGCTAATTACCGTTTTACCTTTTTTCATAAAATTTCAAATTTTCCTGTGTTTTACATAATTCGGATTCCCAATCAACTCATTCCCAACATTAGACATACCAGTTAGTGTGTTAAACGGGTATTAGGGATGAGGGTGTCTCGGAATAGGGTTTAAATGATCAACAATGGTAGATACCATACCTTAAATTTTTATTCCCCTAACATATGCAAACAATTTTCTTGGCACAATCACTTCAACATTACTTTAAAATTCACGTACCAGGTATTCAAAAACAGTGCCCATAGTTTTCATATATTTCAACCATCCTCATGCCAGTAAATTCTGTTGAATCCCAATGTGCTCAAAATCTTCGTAGATAACTGGCCTTTCCGGAAATCAAGTTTTAGTCAACAAATCATACCAGATTTATTGCTCAATATTCTCAAAAATTTCATTATCAAATTGATTTTGAACATGGGGTTGCTCTTCCTCTTGTGGCATTGTTGGGGGTGGTCGAGAGACACCTCACCTTGGAAGACTTGAAGAAACACCACCGTTGCAAGCCCTTTATTTCCTTTATTGGATCCATAATGAAGACCTTCAATTTCTTAACAAAAATGGGGTTTCACAAAATTTCAATCGGTAAATTTCTTTATAAGAGGATGGATAAGCTTTTAATTAGAGCATAATTGAAGAAAACTTATGGGTAAGGTAGTTTGGTTTGCAGGTTCATTGAAAAAACTGTTGCGAGGGAAGATAACTTGTAAAATCTGGGTAAATTTAAACTTTTTCAAAAAAAAAAAGGCAAAATGGTAATTTTTTACTATAATGCGGGTTTAAAATCAATATTTTTTTAGAGTTTGGATGATACAACGGATCTCACTGTTGAATTCGTATCACAAAATTTAGCTGTCATGTCAATTTTCATTCAATTCTGAGATAATCAGATTTTACACATTTTACGAGACAATTGGGTGACGAATGACCTCGTGAACGTCCCCAAAAAAGAAAATTATAAAATTTTCTTGTAATTGAATAAAATTTCAAATAAAAATAATTTAAACTAAAATTGAGATTTATTTAAGTTGTTTCGAGTTAAAAATAGATCCGAAAGTAGTAAACGTGCAGGGCGATGTGAACCACACATTTGAGACTATAAATACCAACTAAAAATCAGATTTTTGGAAACCACATTCTCTGTTGTGTTCAGACGTTAGAAGAGAGAGAAGAGAGAAAATAGATACACACTATATTTCTACCTTTTTTCTTGTGATCTAAGGAGTTCCGTCGGTCTAAATTCATTGAACCAAGAATTAAAGTTGGTCTACGCGACGAGGGCTTCGCGTACGTACCAAGAACGAGGGATTTCACCGAAGATCCAAAGAAGGAATTTTGGGAAAATCAAGTTTTTGGGGTGGTGTTGGAGTTCTTGAAGTTTTTACCTTCTATTTACGCTCTAAGAGGTAGGGTTTCTCCTACCTTGGTTTATTTTCTTACCTAGAATGTTTTATGAAAATGGGTAAGGGTATGGGATAACCTAAGTCACTTGACTATGGTTAAAGAAAAGAGGAAATGGGTGTGGAATTGGCCTAGACCAATTCCTAGCAAAGTTCAGTATTGAGGAAGTACTTTTGTAATCCCTTGGAACTTAACATTTTTGGGCATACTATGCATTCTCTTGTTGCCTTCTTGGTGTTTTGCTAAGTGATATGTGAACTTTTTTGAGGATGAATAAGTTGCTACATGTGTTAATATATTAGCATCATGTTGATTTATGGTAATTATATGCAATTTACATTAATTGCCATGACATAAGTGAAAATATGTGGTTAAATGGCTCATTTGGCATTCATTGTATTTTGGGCATGATATGGCATCACATTCATGGGCTTAGGCATGAGTGTGTGTGTGTGTGTGGGCATGGTTGATTCAAACATCAGATATGGTGGTTTAAGGTGGGCTCGAGAAAGTGGGATTGAAGATTCCACTGAGCGAACGGTTGCATGCATGAAAAACTTGTATCGGGTATAACAAGAAGGGCTAGAATGGGTTTCACAAAGAAACATGGTTTTGGTTTATATAAATGATTCATTTGATGGGAAACATCTAACAATGAATGGGTTTTATGAACGTATGATTGTATTTCAAAATGATCTTTGCATTCAGGGCCTCAACGATGAAGAAAAGCCGGGTTATGGCTTTTGAAAATAAATCTTTGTTAAAACTACGTTTTGGCATGTAAATACATGTAAATTGTTGAAATGGACTTGTATGAATGAAGTTTTATGTGGAAAACTCCATTATGCATGTTTTGGATGAAAATGGGATGGTTTGGAATGCATTGGAAATCAAAAAGGGGTGNATAAATCTTTGTTAAAACTACGTTTTGGCATGTAAATACATGTAAATTGTTGAAATGGACTTGTATGAATGAAGTTTTATGTGGAAAACTCCATGATGCATGTTTTGGATGAAAATGGGATGGTTTGGAATGCATTGGAAATCAAAAAGGGGTGAAACAGGCAAAATTGAACAAAGAGTATCGGTACAATGTACCGATACAATTGGGTCCAAAGAACAGAGTGTACCGATGCTGTGTACCAGTACTGTCTATCCAAAGAGTACCGGTACGCTGTCTGTCCAGAAGGCAAACCGTACCAGTACACAGTACCGGTACTTTCACCAAAAATTTGAAATTTTAAAACTAAAGTGCCATGTTTTTGGACTTTGTTTTCCTTGTTTCCAATGATACTAATGGACATTACATGAGGTATATTGGACCTTGGCTAGATTAAATGATTAAAGGAACACGGTTTACACGTGTGAGTTAAAATTCTAGATAATGGAATAATATTAGCATGATGTCGAATCAAGCGACACTCACGGGTCTTTTCATTGGTTGACGGGTGGTCAACAGTAAATTAATGACCCCCAGTTTTAGGGGCATCACAGCTTGGTATCAAAGCATAGGTATGCAATTACCTAGGGCTGAATAGGCATTGAGTCTAGACCATTGCATTTATTGTATAACTCATGTTATGTGCTCAAATAGCTACATGATTATGTGCTACATGTTATGTGAATTTTATGCATGACAAAAATGTATATGGAAGGGGAAACACTAGGGTTAGAAAACCCAAGGTTATGTTTCGGAAAAAGGGATGAACGGTGTAGTTCAATGTATAAATGTCTACTAGTAGGTGGCACACGCACTACTAGTGAGACAAAGAAGAAAATTTTTAAGTTTTAAACTTGATCCCTATCTTGGGATACTATGTGAATGTTTGATTCCTATTTCACATGTGTGTAGATGGCAAATCAAGGAAGAGTACACCGAGGTAGTGGGTGGAACAGCCAACCACCACCAGCCTTTGACCAACAAGCCTTTGTGGAGGCTATTGGTGTGGCGGCGGCTACCATTGCACAAGCTAGTGCAAGTGGAAGTCAATGAGGCTCAAGTAACCTCCAGAAGTTCAAGGCACATCAGCCTCCAATCTTCATGGGAGGGGTGGATCCGATGGCGGCTGATCATTGGTTCTGACAAGTGGATAAGGTCTTAAGGGCCATGGAGATCATCTCCGATGCCCCGAAGATAACACTAGCTACTTTTTAGCTAGAGGGAGAATCCCAAGTGTGGTGAGATTGGGTCAAGACCTCGAAGAACTTGGAGGTAATGACATGGGCAGAGTTCAAGGAGCTCTTTATGGGAAAGTATTTCCCGGTGGCTTCTAGACATGCAAAGGCCCAGGAGTTCTTAGATTTGAGGCAAGGAACGATGACGGTGATGGAGTACGTGGCTAAGTTCACTGAGTTAGCCTGTTTCACCGATGACTATGTGACCACAGATATGGCCAAAGTGAGGTAATTTGAGGATGGCCTGAAGTTGTCCATCCGAGGTAAAATAATAGGTATTTTTCTGCAAGATTTAGACTCGATGGTCATAACAGCTATGGTCATTGAAAGGGAGGTGGATGACGCAAGGAGCATCCGGGAGTTAGGTGCTAAGGATAAGAAGAAGGAGGACCAATCTTTTTCTTCTAGCTTGGGGAAGAAGCAAAGGACTTCGACTCCACAGGGCCATGGTTATCAAGGCCAAGGCAAAGGTCAGTCCTCCCAAGGCGGGAGAAATTAGAGACCTTTTTATCAAGCAGGCTAAAGGACTTGCTACCATTGCCATCAGCCGGGTCATATGAAGTGGGATTGCCCCTAGAGGCAGGGATCCCAAAGTTATGGGTCATCTCAGTCCTAGACTTCGGTGGGATAGCCACAAACACATTATACTCCTCACTACCCTACCATGAGCCAGGGGAGCCAATATCAGTTCCAGGGTACTATACAGGCCCTTACTACTCCACGGGCGGGGACTCCACAAGCAGGCCAGATGGGCCAAGGCATTGGTTGAGGCTGAGAACAGGCTCATAAGTCAGGATTTCGGGGACCTAGGGGCGTGTCTAGGCCATGATGCCACAGATTGAGCTGGCAGATCGGTTGGTGATACAAGGTACATTTCTACTCTCTCGCTGATGGGCTAGAGTATTATTTAATTTTGGTGCATCGCATTCATTTATTATTGCATCTTGTGTAAGAGACTTGGGCTTAGAGGTTGAGACCTTGGAAGAGCCATTGCATGTAAGTTCTCCCCTAAGAGATAGGGTGAGAGTTGATCACATATGTCGGGGTTGTGAGTTAGAGATCTCAGAGATTCTACTCACTATGGACCTTAGGGTCATGAACATGTCGGCGTTCGATGTTATCCTCAGAATGGATTGGTTGACGACACACCGAGTCATCATTGACTGTGATCGAAAGAGAGTAACTGCTTACACATTGGACGGTGTTTGTTTTTAAATTCCAAGGGGAAAAGCATGACACTTTACCCCAAGCCATGTATGATTCTTGATGGCACAGACAGTTGATAGGTTGGCTTGTAAGTCTTACCCTAAAAGACGAGGCGAGATTGGAGTTGGATCTACCTCGGGTTGTATGTGAGTATGAGGATATTTTTTTGGATGAACTACCAAGATTACCTCCACATAGGGATGTAGACTTTACCATTGAGTTGCATCTAGGCATATCGCCCATTTCTATGACTCCACATAGAAGGCGCCAACTGAGTTGCAAGAACTCAAGATCTAATTACAAGAATTATTGGACAAAGACTTTATTAGACCGAGCACTTCACCTTGGGGCGCTTCGATATTGTTTGATAAAAAGAAGGAAAAGACCCTTCGATTATGTATAGACTATCGGCAGTTGAGCTGGATCACTATCAAGAATAGGTACCTTTTGCTGAGGATTGATGACTTGTTTGATCAATTGAGAGGGGCACGAGTCTACTCCAAGATAGATCTCCATACCGGTTACCATCAGTTGAGGGTTAGGGAGGCAGATATCCCTAAGACGGCATTTAGGACGTAGTACAGGCATTTCGAGTTCACAGTGATGCCATTCGAATTGACGAATGCCCTGACGACATTCATGGATCTCATGCACAGGGTGTTCTAACCCTATCTTGAACAGTTTGTCATGGTCTTTGTTGACAACATCTTGATCTTCTCCAAGTCTGAGGAAGAGCATGAGGGTCACTTGAGGATTGTTCTCAAGACCTTGAGAGACCATCATTTGTATGTCAAGTTCAGGAAGTGCAAATTTTGGCTTACGAAGGTAAAATTTTTGGGACATGTGTTGTCGGCTTCAGGTGTATCCGTAGACCTGGAGAAGGTGGAAGTTGTCATGAATTGGGAGAGGCCGAAGTCAGTCTTCGAGATACGCAGTTTATTGGGATTGGCAGGATATTACCGGAGGTTCATTGAGGACTTCTCCCGACTAGCTGCACTTATGACGAGACTGACCCGGAAAGAGGTGAAGTTTGAGTGGAATGATTCGTGTGAGAAGACATTCCAAGAGTTAAAGAGGAGGCTTACTTTATCTCATATTTTGATTGTTCCAGAGAGAGGACAGAGGTACACGGTATACTGTGATGCCTCTAGAGACGGGCTGGGTTGTGTTTTGATGCAGTCTGGGAGGGTGGTAGCTTATGGTTCTCAATAGTTAAAGAATCACGAGCAGAATTACCCCACACACGACATGGAGTTGGCGGCCCTTGTCTTTGCCTTAAAGGCTTGGCGCCACTATCTATATGGTGAGCAATTTGAGGTATTTTTGGACCATAAAAGTCTGAAGTACATCTATACACAGCAGGACCTCAACATGAGGCAACGCAAATGGATGGAATATCTGAAAGACTATGATTTCACTTTGCATTACCATTTCAATAAGGCAAATATGGTGGTTGATGCACTCAAAAGGAAGTCATAGGGAGTCTTGGCTAGTGTGGCTTCTCGGGAGTGGCAGATGCTTGAGACTGTGGAACAGTTCGGGCTACGTTACATGGAGCAGGCTCAGGGTACTTTAGGGAGTTTGATGGCTACATCTTCCCTACTGAGAAGAGTTATAGAGTCCCAAGAACAGGACACAGAGTTAGTGTTTATCAAGGGCCGAGTACAGGCAGGTTCCGGTGACGAGGGTTGGGCCATTCACACTGATGGTAGTCTTCGGTATAGGGGAAGGGTTGTGGTTTTCCAGTGTATGGATCTGAGAGAGGAGATCCTTAAAGAGTTCCATTGCTCCCATTTTGTTGTGCATCCAGGTGGCACAAAGATGTATCATAATCTTTATCACCAGTATTATTGGAGCAGGATGAAGAAAGACATTGAGAATTTTGTTAGTCGATGTCTCACGTGTCAGCAGGTGAAAGCTGAACACCAGAGACCAGCAGGGTTACTCTAGCCCTTGGAGGTAGCTGAGTGGAAGTGGGAGCATGTCACAATGGATTTTGTGACTCACTTGCCAAGGATATCGCGGGAAAACGACACGGTGTGGGTGATTGTGGACTGGCTTACCAAGTCGACACATTTTTTTGGCGGTGCGGATGAGTTTCACACTGGAGGAATTCTGTAGGTTGTATAAATGGAAGATTGTCCGGTTACATGGGGTACCCGTCTCTATAGTATCGGATCGGGATCCCAGGTTTACGACTCATTTTTAGGAGAGTTTCCAGCGAGCTATGGGGATACAGTTGATGATGAGCACTACTTTTCATCACCAGACGGACGGTCAGTCTGAGAGGACCATCCAAACGTTAGAGGACATGCTACGGGCATGCATCCTAGATCTCAAGGGTAGTTGGGAAGAACATTTACCCTTAGTGGAGGTCACTTACAACAGTAGTTACCAGGCGAGTATACAGATGACACTCTATAAGGCATTATATGGGAGGTCGTGTCGATCTTTGGTTTGTTGGACGGAGATGGGAGAGAGACTCTCTATGGGTCCAGACTTGGTTAGAGACATCTCAGAGAAGGTGGACTTGATACAGAAGTGTCTTCTCACGGCTCAAAGCCGGCAGAACAGCTACGCCGACAGGCGACGGCGACCTCTAGAGTTTGAGGTAGGAAATCATGTCTTCTTAAAGGTGATGCCAAAGAGAGGAGTGGTCAAGTTCGGCAAGCGAAAAAAATTGTCGCCGAGGTATATTGGGTCCTTCGAGATACTCAAGAAGGTTGGTACAGTGACTTACAGATTGGCGTTACCACCAAATCTATTGGGTGTTCATGCGGTATTCCATGTCTCCATGCTTCAGAAGTATACTCCAGATCCGACTCATGTGGTGGATTGGGAAAAGCTTGTTAATGATGCTGATGAGAATTTTGAGGAGAGACCGATGAGCATCATGGATAGCCGAGATCAGGTTTTACGAGGCAAGACCGTGAGGCTAGTAAAGGTACTGTGGCAGCACCGAGAAGTGGAGGTGGCAACATGGGAGCCTGAGGACACTATACAAACCAATTGTCCTTTCTTATTTGAGGATGGAGGTACGTTCTTATAGTCATTTATCATATATATGACTGTTACATATACATGTGATTGAATGTGTATGTATGTGCAAATTTCGAGGACAAATTTCTTTTAAGAGGGGAACAATGTAAAACCCAAGTAAATTTAAACTTTTTCAGTAAAAAAGATAAAATGGTAATTTGTTGATGATGTAATGGACCTCACTGTTGAATTCGTATCGCAAAATCGAGCTACCATGTCAATTTTTATTGAATTCTGAGATAGTCAAATTTTACACGTTTTACGAGATAACTGGGTGACGAATGACCTCACGAACGTCCCCAAAAATAGAAATTATAAAATTTCCTTATAATTGAATAAAATTTTAAATAAAAATAATTTGAACTAAAACTGGGATTTATTTAAATCGTTTCGAGTTAAAAACGGATCCAAAAGTAATAAACGTGCGGGGCGATGTGGACCGCACATTTGAGACTATAAATACCAACTAAAAATCAGATTTTTGGAAAAAATATCTCCCCATTCTCTTCTGTGTTCAGACTTTAGAAGAGAGAGAAGAGAGAAAAGAGAGAAACATTATATTTCTACCTGTCTTCTTGCGATCCAAGGAGTTCCGTCGATCTAAATTCATTGAACCAAGAATTAAAATTGGTTTACACGACGAGGACTACGCGTACATACCAAGAACGAGGGATTTCACCAAAGATCTAAAGAAGAAATTTTGGGGAAATCAAGTTTTTAAGGTGGTGTTGGAGTTCTTGAAGTTTCTACCTTCTATTTACGCTCCAAGAGGTAGGGTTTCTCCTACATTGGTTTATTTTCTTACCTAGAATGTTTTATAAAATGGGTAAGGGTATGGGATAACCTAAGTCACTTGACTATGGTTAAAGAAAAGAGGAAATGGGTATGAAATTAGCTTAGACCAATTCCTAGCGAAGTTCAGTATTGAGGAAGTACTTGTGCAATCCCTTGGAACTTAACATTTTTGGGCATACTATGCATTCTATTGTTGCCTTCTTGGTGTTTTGCTAAGTGCTATGTGAACTTTGTTGAGGATGAATAAGTTGCTACATGTGTTAATATATTAGCATCATGTTGATTTATGGTAATTATATGCAATTGACATTAATTGCCATGACATAAGTGAAAATATGTGGTTAAATGGCTCATTTGGCATTCATTGTATTTTGGGCATGATATGCCATCACATCCATAGGCTTAGGCATGAGTGTGGGTGTGTGTGGGCATGGTTGATTCAAACATTATATATGGTGGTTGAAGGTGGGATTGAAGATTTCACTAAGTCGCACGGTTGCATGCATAAAAAACTTATGTCGGGTATAGCCAGAAGGGCTAGACACTCTCTCGGGTGAAAGGTCCGGCTACTTTGTTCATACACTCCCCTGAGGTGAAATTTCGAAAAAGTGTAATGGCGTACGGAGCTAGTGATGTGATTCCAAAATCCGATACCCAGCAAAGACACATGGTTTTGGTTTATATAAATGATTCATTTGATGGGAAACATCCAACAATGAATGGGTTTTATGAACATATGATTGTATTTCAAAATAATCTTTGGAAGTATTTCATCAAGGACAAATGTTTTACACACATGCATTGCATTGTGTTATGGGAGTTGGTGAGGACTCGGGACAAGGTGCATGAGTGAGTCTCATCTCATTTCATGGCATGGTATTATGAATTTTTTTTACATTGAATTACATGTTCTTGTTGGAATGGATATTGGTTTTCATTGGTTGCATGCGCACATTTCATATGCATCTAGGATGGGAGTAGCCTCTGTTGAAAATATTCTACTGGCTATTGACTCACCCTATACGGTAACATATTTCAGGTGCGGGGTTCGTACCGGTGGAGGACTCACATTTGGGGCCTCAACAATGAAGAAAAGCCGGGTTGTGGCTTTTGAAAATAAATCTTTGTTAAAACTACGTTTTGGCATGTAAATACATGTAAATTGTTGAAATGGACTTGTATGAATGAGGTTTTATGTGGAAAACTCCATTATGCATTTTTGGATGAAAATGGGATGGTTTGGAATGCATTGGAAATCAAAAAGGGGTAAAACAGGCAAAATTGAACAAAGAGTACCGGTACTGTGTACCGATACAGTTGGGTCCAGAGAACAGAGCGTACCTGTACTGCGTACCGATATTGTCTGTCCAAAGTGTACCGGTACTGTGGATGTCAAATGCTTGATGTGGCTAAGCTTGGAGAAGATCTTTAAATTTCTCCCAATATTTATAAAAGTTTTCTCCCTCTTTCACACAAAAATTCATGATTTGACATCTCAACACATTAGTGAGATGTACAGGGAAAAATTTCTTGAAAAATTCAATTTGTAAAACTTGTCAACTTGGAATGGATTGAGCTTTCAAATAATTTAGCCACTGTTTATCTTTATCCTCCAAAGAAAAAGGAAAAAGTTTCAACCGAACTATTTCAAAATTAACTTGGAATGCACCACATACTTTCTCAAAATTTATCATATGCAAATAAGGATTTTCGGACTCAAGACTATGAAAGTGAGGCAAAAGTTGTATTGTCTCTACTTTAATATTAAAAAATATGGAGCATTTGTGAGAAAAAAAAAATATGAGTGAACACTAGTGCGTATAGAATACAAATATTCTGTCAAAGGTCTAGCATTCTAAACCACCTCTTGTTCTCTTTGATTATTATTAGCCATGCTTAATTCAAAAGAGTTTAAAGATGATTGTGATGATGAAGAAGGTTAAGATAAAGGACTGGACAGATTTACAGATCCTACTGATGATTTAGCAGACATAAACAAAAATTATAAAAAAAAAGTATATATACATATAACACAAATTAGAAAACTTTCCTATTCTTTTCCAAACTACCGTAACTCCTTGGCAATGGTGCCAAAAGCTTGAGTTAATCTTAATCATACACCCAAGTAAAAGTGGTAAAATTGTATTATTACTTGTTGAAGTCCGAGATCGAACCCACAGGGAGTTATCTGTTGAAACTCAAAATAGAAAAGATAAGATTACCATTCGCATAGTGTGCATTACAACAGCTTGTAATGTGAACTTATAAGTAAATACTTAAACTAAACTTTTGATTACAACAATGGAAAGAGATTACTCTTTAGTTTAGGGGTCTAACATGCATTCTATAGCTTGAGATTAACAAAATGCCACCTTCAACAATTAACTCCAATGTCAACAAAAAGTTAATTGGAAGGTTTGATGCATTATTTGAACCATATCACAACAACTGTTCAGTTAGCCGAAAGGTTTATGCACCTTGCATCAATCAAATAACCTTAATAACCTGAAGGTGAACCATTCAAAAGGTTTACTATAGCTAATCGATCGAAAAGTTCGTGATTCAATGAAGACAAGTTTTTGTTTTATGTATTGAATCAAAAGTATTGGCTATGATAAGACTTAATCCCTCTATAAACAATCTCTTGACTATTACATAAGTTTTATATGAGACCCATTTCAAAAAATTAAAACCCACTTTAAACTTAAAACTCAAACTCGTACCTCCACACTACTTAAACCTTAAATCCAACTATACCGATGAACTACTTGTGAAATATAGAGTATTACCAAGTTGATTTTGAAGCTTGAGATGCACCAAGTTAAAAACCCGAAAGTCCAAATTATCTTCTTCTTCAACCTTTCTCTCTCTCTCTCTCTCTCCCTCCCTCTCTTCATTTTTTGCTTGTTCCCATCCACTCCCGATGATTTGCCTAACCCCAATAGACACCTAATGCTATAGTGATGGCTTTGTACGCCATCCTTCACCACCAAGTGCCACCTCCTACTTCCTCTATGTGAGGTGCTTGTGGGAGGAACAATTTAATAAATATGCATATTTTAAAATTTTATATATCTATATATAAAATGAAATAAATTATCCGACACCCAACAAAGATATGGTTTTATAAACACATGATCTTTATAAACATGACACATGATTCCAAACAAAGACACATGATTTTATTCTACAAAATGGTTATTCGATGTGTGTCATCCAATAATGATATGATTTTATAAACACATGATCTTTATTTCAAAACGAGCATTGGATGAAATTCATCAATGACAAATATTTTACACACATGCATTGCATTGTGTGGTAGGAGTCGTTGAGGACTCGGGTCAAAGTGCTTAAGTAAGTATCATCTCATATCATGACATAACATGGTAGAATTTCTATCCTAAATTGCATATTCTTGCTTCGAATGAATATTAGTTGTGGATTGCTACATGTGCATATTCATATGCACTTAGGTTGGGGAGTAGCCTCTATAGGGGATACTCTATTGAGCATAGCTCACCCTATACGGAAAAATATTTTAGGTGCGGGATACATTTCGGCGGATGGCTCTCATTCGGGGCCCCAGTGACGAAGAAGGGCCTACTTGTGGCCTTTAAATCCGTATTTTGTAAAACATTTATGAAAATCATGTCTTTTAAATTTATGTTTGATGTATAAATATAGTATTATATGAGTTGGGTGGGTTTTGGAAATGAATTGGAAATGAAAAACTAGTGAAACAGACATTTTTGGGCAAAACCTATCGGTAGGTCCATAAAAACCTACCAGTAGATCTTGTACGGGTAGGTGTTGTCCTAGACAAAACCTACTGGTGGGACATAAAAACCTACCGGTAGAACTTTCCAGTAAACAAAACCTACCAGTAGGTCCATAAAAACCTATCGGTAGATCTTGTACAAATAAGTGTTATCCTAGACAAAACCTACTGGTGGGACATAAAACCTACCGATAGAACTTTTCTTGTAAACAAAACCTACTGGTAGGTCCATAAAAACCTACCGGTAGCTTTTCCAAAAATCTAAAATTTTAAGAATGCTTGGTCAGGCTTTTGGGCTATGTGTTTTTTGGTTTCAAGGACATAAATGGACAAAAACGAGGTATGAAAAGTGGTATATTAGACCACGATTGAATCAAATGATAAAACATATACGGGTACTAGGGGTAATTCGTGCCTGAAGGCACGGTGCAACATAAATCAACTAATTAATTTGGAAAAGTGAGGAGTGAAGATATCTGAGAACAGTGGCAGAGCCAAAAATATGATTTATTGTGGACACACTTCAAGTATAATAGATAAAAATAGTATGATATATTTATATTTTTTATATTAAATTTGATACATAAAAATTCATTAAACATAAAAAAGGTCTATTTAAAAAAAATTAATAAGGTTACATCTATACATTAAGGATCAATAATATAATTTATTTGATACAAATAAAAACAATATTCTATAATTTTTAATCTTTTTATAAATTCTATATTTTACTCATTTTTGACTATATATTCTATAATTTTTGAACCAAATAAGATGTCAACAAATCATACCAATACTTTAAGGAATCAATTTTATTTTGTTAATTTTAAGAGATTTGGTATGGAATTTTTGTTTTTTTTTTTTTTCTAGTGCCCAACTTGTTTGATCCAATTAATTTTTTTTTTCATAAATCATTACAGTGCGCCCAACTAATCTAAAAAAAATATATAAAACATATATAATTAAAAAATATTTTTTTTAGGGTGGCCCCAGGCCCCTCCTCCCTTCACCATTGCTAGAGAAAGAGAGTGAAGAGTGGAAAGAGAAAGGTAAAATTTAATATAAATGGTATTGAGAGAGATGTTGGTGGTCGTTGAATGAGTTTATTTGAGACCGTCGGATGGCTTATTGAACTCGCCCTGTTTTATATTATAGAATCCACAAAATATTATAGAATTGACTTAAAAACATAGTAATTTATATATATGTAATCAAAATCAAATACATATAATCAAAATCGAGTCAAATTTAATACAAACGAAAAATCTAATTTATCAAAAAACATATCGCCAAAATATTTTTTATCAAAAAAAGATCTACAAATATTATTTATAAAATATTATTTTTTTTAATTAGTACAAGTTATTAGAAAATTATTAATTTATAAGAATATATTAGCATTGGGTTTTCTTAAGAGATAAAAAAAATAGTCTTGAACTTTTGATTCAAGACATATGTAAGACATGTTAGTTTGAGATAGTTAATTAAATAAATAAAATTAAAATTAATTATATTCAATATAAATGTGTTAAGCAGCGCCCTTGTTTTTTTTTAATCTGTTAAATTGATGATTTTTTTTTAATCAAAATATTATTATTGTCTCTTATACAAATTTAAAATGTTATACTACACAGTTGATATT
This sequence comes from Ilex paraguariensis, assembly GCA_963454935.2. Taxonomy (NCBI): domain Eukaryota; kingdom Viridiplantae; phylum Streptophyta; class Magnoliopsida; order Aquifoliales; family Aquifoliaceae; genus Ilex; species Ilex paraguariensis. The sequence goes on from CAUOFW020000002.1 coordinate 377,145, forward strand.
AATGGCAAATTTGAACCATTTAATTATTATGTTAGAGAAAATCTTGTGATCCAAGTCAGTTGTAATCTTTGACTGGTTGGGAGGGAAAATATTAAGGAAAAAATGTTAATTTCTTGACCGTTGGATGAATAAATTTGAGACTATAAGATGTGTTCCAAGATCAGTCGTAATCGTTGACTGGTTGAGAGGGAAAATATTAAGGAAAAAAATAATAATTTTTTGACTGTTGAATGAATGAATTTGAGACTATAGGATGGACTTATAGAAGCCGTCATGTTTTATATTGTAGATTATAGATATAGATTTGACACAAATAAAAGCAATATTCTAAATTTTTTTTAATTACAAATTCTATATTTTACTCATTTGGCTATGTATTCCATAATTTTTTAACCAAATAAGGTTTCAACATATCATACCAATACTCTAAATAATCAATTTAGTTTGCTAATTTTAAAATATTGATATGAACTTTTTGTTTTTGTTTTTTTGTTCTAGTATTCAACTTGTTTGACCTAATTAATTTTATTTTTCATAAATCATTGCAGTGGGCCCAATTAATCTAAAAAATATATATATATATAACTTATATAACTAAAAAATATATATATTTTTTTAGGGTGGCCCTAGACCCCTCCATCTCTGCCACTGCTAGAGAGAGAAAGAGTGAAGAGTGAGAAGAGAATGGTAAAATTCAATATAAATGATTTTGAAAGAGATGTTGGTGGCCGTTGGATGAATGAATTTTAGACCGTAAGATAGGCCTGTTGAAGCCACTTTATTTTACATTATGGATATTATAGATATATCCACGAAATATGATAAAATTAACTATAAAAAAATGTTAATTTATATACATGTAATCAAAATCGAATTAAATTTAATACAAACTAATAATTTAATTTATCAAAAAGCATATCGCCAAAATATTTTCTATCAAAAAAAGATCTATAAATATCATTTATAAAATATTTTTTTTTAATTAGTACAAGCTATTACAAAATTATTAATTTAAAAAAATATATTAGCGTTGGATTTCCTTAAGATATAAAAAAAATTAGTCTTGAATTTTTGATTCAAGATATGTATAAGATATGCTAGTTTGAGATAATTAATTAAATAAATAAAATTAAAATTAATTATATTCAATATAAATGTGTTAAGCAGGGACCTTGTTTTTGTTTTATCTTAAATAAATTGATGAGTTTTTTCTAATCAAAATGTTATCATTGTGTCTTACACAAATTCAAAATATTACACTACACAGATGATATTAATGACAAATTTGACCATTTTAATTATTATATAAAAGAAAATCCTATATTCCAAGATGTGTTGTAATCGTTGACCGGTTGGGAGGAAAAATATTAAGGAAAAAAATCTTAATTTCTTGACCGTTACATGAATGAATTTGAGACCATAAGATATATTTCAAGATCAGCCGTAATTGTTGACTTATTGGGGGGGGGGGGAAATGTTAAGAAAAAAATTATAATTTCTTGATTGTTGGATGAATGAATTTGAGACCGTAAGATCAGCTTGTTAAAGCCGTCCTGTTTTATATTAGAGGTTTCCGCGGGTTGACAGGTGGTCAACGGTTGAAAAAGGACCCCCAGTTTTAAGGGCATCACACAAATTGATACAAAAATGGCCTAAGACCATTTCCCAAAAAATGTATGGTAAGGTACTCATTTTGCATTGAGATATAGTGAGCTAACTGCCTCATTTACATGAACCAAAACAAAATAATGAGATTATTCAAAGAGATGGAATTTGACAGAGTAGACATTTGAGTAATTATATTTGAACCCTCCAACAAGGAATGACACAAAATTCACAAGGGTAATACATCCATCTCCGCAATGTATGTCAAGCCTTTTAAGATATAAATCTCATTCAATAAATTGCAAAAAATTGTATATTCATGGTACATAGAGGGTGAGTTTCCAACGAAACACGAACATGATACTTAATTATAGAATAAACCCCTACAGTGCAAAAAACTCAGGATTCAAGCAAATTAATGAAAAATCGCATGCTAACTAAGAAAAAATAATATAGTTCAAATCGGATGCATCCTTTTTTCAAAAATTTTAAAATTTTTCATTTTTTTTTTATTTTCATATATAGCATGGTGGTATAACATAGTAATGGTGCACCCTTACCTCCAATTTGAATCATGCATTGTCCCCAATGTAAACAATTATACAATGAGAAAAAATGAATACAATAAGGGTAAGAAAACACCTAGCACCGCTTCCATACAAAAAACCTACCAACTGCAAAATAACAAAAGAACTATACAAAAAGAAGTAAGTACAATGAAATAAACTTTACACCAAATAGAAAAATAAACGCTACTACTGTATACTATTATGTGACCTGGTTGGTGGCATATGTAACAAGTCCTCTAGCCTACCTAATAGGTAGTCCTGAAGCTTCTCCCACCTTGGGAGGATTAACCTTAGCCTTGATAGCTACGGCCCTATACTTAATACCCTTGTGAGGTAGAGGTCTTTTGTTCTTCCCTAAACTAGAAGGACAAGATTGGTCCTCCTTCTAATTGTCCTTAGCACCTGCTTCCCAGATGCTCCTTTTGTTATCGACCTCTCTCTCAATGGCCATCGCCTTCTCGACTATCGAGTCCAAATCCTGTAGGCAATGGCCTACAAATTTCCCCCGGATGGACAATTTCAAACCATCTTCAAACCTTCTCACTTTGGCCATGTATGTGGCCACGTAATCATCAGCAAAACGAGTTTGTGAACTTAGCCACATATTTAATCACCGTTATAGTCCCTTACTTCAAATCCAACAATTTATTGGCTTTCGCATGTCAAACGGTCGATGGGAAGTACTTGCCCATGAAGAGCTCCTGGAATTCTCCCCATGTCATCGCCTCTAAGTTCTTCGAGGCCTTTGCCCAATCCCACCACATATAGGTCTCTCCTTCTAGCTAGAATGCAACTAGCCTTATTTAAGTGACATCAAAGGTGATCTTCATAGCCTCTAGGATCTTCTCAACTTGCTGGAACTAATGGTTGGCCACCATTGGATCTGCCCCTCCCATAAAAGTTGGAGGCTTGTGTGCCTTAAACTTTTGGAGGTTACTTGAGCCTCTTTGACCCACATTGGCACTAGCCTGTGCAAAGGTAACTACCATCATGCCAATAGCCTCCATAAAGGCTTGTTGGTCAAAGGACGGTGGTGGTTGGTTGTTGTTCCGCCCACTGCCTTGGCCGCGTCCTCTTCCTCTATTTGTCATCTACACACATGTCAAATAACAATAGAGCACTAACTTAGTATCCTATGACAGGGATCAAGTTCAAACTTTGAGATTTCTATCCCTGTCTCACTAGTAGAGCATGTACTACCCACTAGTAGACATTTACACTATGAACTATCTCGTTCCTTCTTTTTTCGACCCCCAAAGTTATAGTCTCTAACCCTGGTGTCTCTTTTTCATACACATTTAATCATGCATATTGTTCACATAACATGTAACATTTAAAGCACATAACATGTAATGTACAATGGATGCAATGGTCTAAACCCATGTTCCGCAAGCCTTAGGTAAATCGAGAACCTAGGCTCTGATGCCAAGCTATGACTCCCCCAAAACCAGGGGTCCGTTGTCAACTCGTTGATCACCCATCAACCCGCGAAAATATTCATGAAGGTCGCATAACCCTACACCACGTCAAAACATCCCCTTTACCAGGATCACGAATACTCAAAGTTTAGGCAGAGTCTCCCACGTACCGGGCACTTCTAAATGAATAACTTGTATACCATTCAATCACATGACCCATCCAAAGTCCAATATACGTCAATTTACTTTCATTTATAGTCCATTTATATCATTTGAACAAAAGAACCCACGAACCAAAAGCCTAGCAAAAACATTTCAAAATTTGAGATTTGAAGAAAACCTATCGATAAAAGATGTACAAGTTCTACCGGTAAAAAAAGGCTACTGAAAATGTTCTATCATAGAACGTGACATTCAAATGGTAGGAAAAACCTATTGAAAAAGTTCTACTTGTAGAAGAGCTCATCGTTCTACCAGTAGGTCTTGCCAGTTTTTCCCCGTTTCATCCTTTTTCAATTCCAACCCTTTACAATAACAACCCAAACTCATATAACATTCATTTTAAACAAAATACAGTTCATATGAGTTCTATTACAATCATTTACATGACATTATATGTCCAAAAACTAGATTAAATCTTAGTTTGACAAAAATATGATTCAAAAGCTACATCTTGGCTTTTCTTTAACAATGAGGGCCCGATTGAGAGTCGTCCACTAGCGCATGACCTGCACCTGAAACCTTGTCCCCATAGAGGGTGAGTCACGCTCAATAGAGCATCTCCTAAAGGGGCTACTCTCCAACCTTGATGCATATAAAATGTTCACGTACAATTCACAATCAACAATCACTCCATTCAAGAATATACATGCCATGTCATGTCATGATATGAGATGATACTCATACATACAACTCAACCCGATCCTTTACCAGCTCTCTCAACACATGCAACGCCATGCGCATGAATTTGGGTATTCCAAGCCCTTTCCATTCGTGTTGCACATCCAATGGTCATTATAAATCTCGAGTCTTTCTTGAGATGGATATTTATAGACTCACACCAATGGGCACCCAACCGAGTCTAGCCCTTCTTGCTAACCCCCAATCCTATTTTTCATGCAACCCGTGCGACTCAGTCGAACCTCGGTCCAACTATCCCGAGCCCTCGCATCATCCACCAAGAATGGTGTTTCATCCAACAACATGTACACACACCCACACTCACGTCAATGCCCACGAATGCCATGTTTCTTGTGCATATGCAATGTAAATGTATAATTGCATTTCATATCATTATGCAACTAAGATCTCAATTGCAATTTGAACATCATGCTCCATATGTCATATGCACATAATGAATAACATTCTATTACATTCAACATTCTCAATTGTCAATTATATTATAAGCATATAATTATAATTTACAACATCATCCAAGCATGTTATTCCAATTTCATCAAAATAACAGACTTCAATCATTCAAGGTATTTTATCAACACCCACATATATCATTCAAGGCATTTTATCAAACACCCACATATATCACATTTCTCAAGAAATCACATCAAGTAATTTCTACATACTCAATTCAAGTTAGAATTGATTTTACCTATTTTTAGACCCATTTTTCACATTTCACATTTCAACCATCATAGGTAAGTGTCACACAAGATATTATACCTCTAACACCCTACCCATTCCATATAACAACTCTATGTCAGAAATAAATCTAGTTAGGAAAGAACACTCCCTCTTGAAGCGTAAAACAAATTTTAGAACCCTTCAAGCCCTTGATTTTCCAAAATCCTGTCTTTGAAATTTCGGTAAAATCTGTCCTTTTTGATACATAGGTGTAACCCTCCTCGCATAGATAAACTTTAACTCTTGGCCCAAGTCGATTCAATCAAAGGAACTCCGTAGATCGTAAAAAGAAGTTGGAAACTCTCTCTTTTTCCCTCTCTTCCTCTCTCCAATGAAACCTAGCTGAAAAATGGGAAGAAAATCTGATTTTCTCCCCTATTTATACCCCTTGAAATGCTTGGCCCTCGTCACTCCACATGTCCTCCATTCCCGAGTCTAATTTTGTCCCAAAACGATAAAATTTCGTCCCGGTTCAAGTTCAAAATATTTTTATATGAACTTCTAGTAAATTATTTTTTAAATTTTAAAATTTCATTTCATTTTTCATTTTTCATTTTTTAGGTCATGCGACACCTCTCGCCTTGTAAAATGCAAAAAATTTGACTATTTCAAAATTCAACAAAAATTGACTCGGTAATTAGATTTCGCGAAACAAATCCAATGATGAGGTTTGTTTCGTCATTTGAGCTCTAGAAAAATATAGGTTTTCAACCCACACTGAAGTGGTAAATTACTATTTTATTTTTTTTCACAAAAATTCAAATTTGCCCGAATTTTACAATCATACCAAGGACAAGATGTATTAACAGAAAATAAATATTCATCGAAAAAAGTACCATGAATGGGAAAATGCTCCCGCGCTTCCTGAAACATAAGTTGAGATAAATGGTCCACTACCAGATTCTCAACTCCGTTCTTGTCTATAATGGGCAGATAAAATTCTTATAGGAGGAGAATCCAACTAATGAGTATTGGTTTTATATCTTGCTTAGAAAATAAATACTTCAAAGTAGAGTGATTAGTATAGACAACAATAGATAAACCAATGATATAAGATCTAAATTTATCAAGTACAAACACAATAGATAGCAATTCCTTTTCTATAGTAGTGTAATTCATTTATGCCTCATTTAGGGTTTTGCTAGAATAGTAAATAACATGTTGTTTCATGCCTTGTCTTTAGCTTAGTACAGCTCCCACTATATAGTCACTTGCATCACACATAAGCTCAAATGAGAGGTTCCAATTTGGTGGCTGCATGATTGAAGGCGAAATCAACATATTTTTTAATTTTTGAAAAGCGCCTGACAATCAAGTGACCATACAAATTAAGTATCTTTTGCTAAAAGATTACATGAGGGCCGAGATATAGCACTAAAACCCTTTATGAATCTCCTATAGAATCTAGCATGGCCAAGAATGAATGCACATCTTTTACCATTTTTGGGCTAGGTAGATTGGAAATTAACTCAACTTTTGCCTTGCTGACCTCTATTTGCTTTGCATAAACAATATGACCCAAAAAAATTCCTTTAGTTACCATAAAATGACATTTTTTTTCCAATTGAGTATCATACTCTTCTCTTCACACCTTACTAAAACATTTTACAAATTCTCTAATAAAATCATCAAATGAGTCCCTAAATACAAAAAAATCATCCATAAATACCTCCGCTATCTTCTCCACCATGTCACCAAACATCCCCACCATGCACATTTGGAACGTTCTTGGGGCATTACACAACCCAAATGTCATACTTCGGTAAGCAAATGTTCCAAAGGGGCAAGTGAAGATGGTTTTCTCCTAATCCTCTAAGCAATTTCAATTTGAGTGTAACTTGAACATTTGTCCAAGAAGCAGTAGAACAAATGACCTACCACCCTTTCCAAAACTTGACCAATGAAGGGCAGTGGGAAGTACTCCTTTTAGGTGCAGGGATTGAGCTTTCAATAATCGATGCAAACTCTTCACCCAGTCACCACCCAAGTTGGAATTAGCTCCTTGTTCTCATATTGGCCACAACGATAGCCCCCGACTTCTTAGGCAACACCTGAATAGGACTCACACACTTGCTATCTGAAATAATGTAAATAATTCCCACATCAAACAACTTTAGAATCACAACCCAACCTACATCCTTCATTATAGGATTAAATTTTTTATGTGGTTGTCGGGATGGCTTAGCAGCATCTTCCAAATATATCCAATCTGTACAAATAAGGAGCTATCCGCTTGATGTATATTGTCATCCAACCAATAGCTCCTTTATGTTCTCGCAAGACATCAAAGAATTTTGCTTCTTGCTCTAAATTTAACGCTGAATTAATCACCACTGAAATGTCTCACCATTCCCTAAGAATGCATACTTTAATGTATCCGGTAGTGGCTTCAACTCCAATGTTGGTGGCTAAATAGTGGATGGTACAATGCTCTTTTCAATTGTTAGAAATTTCTCAAACTTAGGCAACTACGTGCCTATTTCATGAACAGTTTCACATTCCATCTTCTCTTGGAACTCCATATCCTCAAAATTATCTTCTTCCATATGCTCGACATGTTGTTCTATGATGGTATTAATCAAATTCATTTCATGTAATTCTACCTCATCACCCGACTGCTAGCTGATGTTGAAAACATTCAGCTCTAGGGTCATGTTTCAAAATATCAATTTCATCACACTATTCATGCAATTGATAATAGCATTAGAAGTTGTAAGAAAAGGTTTTTCCAAAACAACTAGAATATGTGCAAAAGGTTAGCAATAGGTTATGTGTCAAGAACAATGAAATCAACAGGAAAATAAAATCTATCCATTTACTAAGACATCCTCCACAATCCTACTCTACATTTTCACGATACAATCCTCCAATTGGAGAATATTTGGTGTTGGCTTCAACTCTCCCAAACCTAGTTGTTGATAAACTGAGAATAGTAGTAGATTAACACTTGCTCCTAAGTCTAGTAATGTAGACTCCACTTGGCAATCTTTGATGATTACAGAAATAATATGATAGCTTGGATCGATGAATTTCAGTGGATTGTCCGTCCATAGGATAGAACTTACCTGATCTGTCAGAAAAGCCTTTCTCTATACGTTTATATTTCGCTAAACAGTACAAAGGTCTTTCAAAAACTTAGCATACGCAGGCACTTGTTTGATAGCATCAAGCAATGGACTATTAATCTTCACCTGCTTAAAAATATCAATAATTTCAAAATTAGGTATCTTAGCATGTGATATCAATCGATGAGGATATAGGACCGGGATAGTACATTTATTATCATCAAGATTGACAATCTCTGGCTTATCAAGTTTATCATCCTCTTTAGATTCTGCCTCATTGTTTTTTTTGTAGGTTTAGAGACTTTTGGTAAAATGGTCTTGTCAATTTCCTTTCTGCTCCTCAAAGTGGTGATAGACTTGATTTCTTCTACATTACCTTGGTTGGCATTAGATGCCTCAACACTATGTTGACCTTTAGGGTTTTCATATGACTGAGCTGAGAATTTTCCGTTTTCATGTTGTGAAACACCCAAAGAATTGGTCAACTTAGTAAGTTGAGTTCCAATGTCACCAAAGGCGTATGCATTTTGATTTTTTGATTGTTCTTTGACTTTGAATAAACTGAAGCAACTTTCCTCAAAAAAAATTTCATAAAGGGGTTGGTATTTGGATGCATGTTATTGACCTTGAAAGCCAAAGCCTTGTTGATGCGAGTTTTGAGAAAATTCTTATAATACATGATTGCGGTAATAAGTACTTATAGACGGACCGTAACCAGAAAATTTTTAATTCTCTTAAATGGGAAGGCATGTGGCACAGATGCATGAGGTGCAGAAGTGTTGTCATTTCTCCAACTAAAATTAGGATAATTTCGTCATCTAGGATTATATGTGTTTGAATGAGGAGAAGATGACTGCTTAAGTTGACTAAATGCATTTACCTGTTTATGCAACATTTCTTTAAAAGCCACTATGGTAAGACATTCCTGAGTAGAATACTCACTTGCGTTACAAATAGTACATGACTCATCAACCTTAGGTACAGTATTCACCTCATTAACTATTTGCACTTCTAAGTCTTCCAATTGTTTAGATAATTTAGCAATCTTAGCATACAACTCATCTTGGTCTCTTTATACATATCTACCTCCCTCGGTCGGTTGAGTTGCATTAGATGTCTTTGATCTCTCAATAGGATTGTAAATGTCCCAAGATTGGGCATTTTCTACCAAGGTATCAAAGTAATCTAATGCTTCATCTAGGTCTTTGTTCAAAAATTCACCATTACACATCATATCAATGAACTAGCAATATGCAGGGGTAATTCCTTCATAAAAGAAACTAATCAATTGCCAAGGCTTCAATTCATGATGTGGAACAAAGTTTAACAAATCTTTAAATCTTTCCCAGCATTCATAAAATTGTTCATGTTTTTTTTTCTAAAAAATTTTGAATCAATTTCCTCAAAGATATAGTTCTGTGTACTAGAAATTTTTTTTTAAAAAACTCTTTTTTCAAATCCGACCATGACCTAATCAATTGAGGTTTCAAATAATTAAGCCAAGTTTCACTTTATCTTTTAAATAAAATGGAAATAGCTTTGTTCTAGCAACTTCCTCATGCACATTTTGATCAAGTATTGTTCCAACCACCTCCTCAAATTCCTTGATGTGTATATAAGGGTTTTACCTATCCACCCTACAAAATTGTGGTAATAATTGGAGTATGCTTCGTTTGACAATGAATGCATGGTCTTGAACAGACAATAGAATACATGATAGTGAAACATTCCTTGGGGGCTAAAGATATTCTCTCATTGTTCTCAAATGGTGAACTAATGGGAGAATATTTACAAGATTTCTAAGATTTTGCTCTTTTCTCTGGTTTTGTCCCTCGTTTAAATTTATGTCATCCATATTCATGTTCAATTGTGGGCCTCGTCTAACAATTCTATTTATTAATCAGGTGCCCACATACAACAACTTAAACGTACCTAAGTTTATGATGAAAATCACAAGACTTGCCTAACATTTGTCCGAATCACCTTTCAAATTGGACTGTCAGTTCCCTGGCAACGACGCCAAAAATTATTATCTCCAATGACTCTCTTTCAAAATGTATGCAATGTATTTTCCAAGCGTAAGAAAATATTTGCAGTGTAGTATCTTAGAAAATTAGAGGTTGTCTCTTCAAGGAACATACACACTTTGATTGGTGATGCGTGTGCGATAAAAAATAGAAATCCTTTGTTTTGTGGAAAAATAGAGATATGATTTTTAATATATTCAAATCAATAAGAAAACAGTCAATCAATCCTTAAGTCAAATAGTCAATCATCCCCATTGGCTAAGGTGAGAGGCTTGTTTGTGGAAGCTTTCTCGAAGAATTCCCTCTGTCGATGTCGTCCAATAGAAATGCTTAGAAGAATGTTGAGAGATGAAATCATTCAATGAGATTTCTTGCATAGGGGTTAGGAGTCGGCCATCATGTGTGCAAGTGGAAGGGAATAACTTCACGGTGAAGGAATGGAAATCTGGAACTTTGTAAACCGACTTAGTGTGTAGAACTATTCATAGTATCAATTCTAGCATGGTAGAACCGATTCCAACTTCTTGCCCTTCATAGAACTGGTACCAGCATTGTAGAACCGATTCTTGGCTTTTTGGACTTCGTAATACTGGTTCTAACAACCTTTCCTTGATTCCCTCCTTTTCTCCCCCGGTTTCCAATTCTCATTTTCCCTTCGCTTTCCATGATCTTCTAACTTAGTTCCAATAGTCCCCTCTTCATCTCCTATACACCCTATAAACACAAATACACCAATTAATCCCTACTTAACACAGTTCAAATATACTAAACACCAAACAATCTATACTACTAATAAAAGTTCATTAACATGAAAAACTTTTGATTCACTAGTTTGCCCTTATAAAAAACAATAAAGGCTAACATGTCATTTTGTATTTAAATATGTAAATTACCACTCTAAAATATCATGCAAATATCTCTATCTTTGTAAAAATTTTGAATAGCCATGTTATACTTAACATGATATATAAAAATAATATTATTTTTTTTTCTCAAAACCCCAATATTAATACACGTTGACAATATAATCTCCAATGCCCAAAAACAAATATATTTATCTTATCTCTTCATTCACAATCAAAATAATATGGTAAAAAATCATTGACGCACAAAGTAAAAACAAGAAAGACAAAAAAAAATTGAGAAAAGCAAAATCTTATAAACCTTGCTACTTTATAACTCAAATGAAAGAATCACATAAAATGAGTCTATTAGATGTTTATAATTATGAAGAAAATATAAACAATTTAAGCATTATAATTATGAGATAATATCTAATGTAGCTACATAAAAAAGATTTTTTTATGTATTTTGTTTCAACAAAAATTTTGTATTACTAGTAATACAAAATGGATGAACTAACTAATTAACTATGCAATTGTACACTCTTATCACCCATTAGCATGTATGAATGGGGGTTGATATATAATGGATTTTGTAAAATTCAAGTAAATTTAGACTTTTTCAAAAGATAAAATAAAGAAAGGGCAAAATGATAATTTGTCACTATAATGTGTACTTAAAATACTCATGTTCTAGACCTCGGATGAGGAAACGGAGTTCGCCATTGGGTTCGTATCGCAAAACCTAGTAATCGTGTCACTTTTCATCGAATTCCGAGATATTCAAATTTTTACACATCGTTCGAGGCGACTGCGTGGCAAATGACATTTTAAAGGTCCCCAAAAATGAATTTTATAAAAATTCCTTAAAATTAAGTTAAAGTTCAAATAAAATTAATTTGAACTTAATCTGAGATATAATGAATCGTTTCGGGACAAAAAACAGATCCAGAAGTCAGAAATATGCGGTGCAATTTGGACCGCACATTAAGGGGGTATAAATAAGGGCAAATATCTGAAAAATCAGATATTTCTCACCATTTTTCAATCTTGTTTGGCTGGCCATAGAGAGAAAAGAGAGAGCTTTGATCTTCAAGCTTTTTTTTCTGATCCAAAAAGTTCCGTCGCTCGGATCAACTTGAATCAAGAATTAAAGTCGATCACCGCAACAAGGGCTATATCTACGTACCAAGAAAAGTAGATTTCACCGAAGAACCAAAGAAAACATTTTTGGAAAAATTAAGTTCTTGGGCTATTGTTGAAGTTTTTGGAAGTTCTATCATTTCCTTCATGCTACAAAAGGTAGGGTGCTTCCTACTTTAGTTTTATTCCTCTCCTTTGGGGCTGTTCTAGGGCCGGTTTAGGGGCTGAAGTTATGGACTGCTAGGGACTATTTTGGGATGAAATTATGGACTGTTTTGGGGTAGAAATTAGGGACTGTTCTAGGATGAAATAATGGACTTTTTTTGGACTGTTTTGGATTGTTTTAGTGGTTGAAATGAGGCTGCATGCATGTAGGCTGTCCATGTGGACTATTTTACAGACTGTTTTAGGCCATTTTACGGACTTTTTTTAGTCCATTTTACGGACTATTTTTAGGCTGAAATTGTGCATTTGTGATTAAGTGTGTTATTGGCATAAAAATTGTGATAACATGCTTGGAATTATTTTATGAAAATCGTCAATATATATACATGTTTGTGTTATATTGACATTATACATTGACATTGTGGAAAATTATGAAAATTATATGCTTATGATATAATTTTGTCATGGGATATGGGAAATGTGTTGATATTGTTCATATATCTTTCATAGCATAATAAATATGTTATCATTGTACAATGAGACATCATATTGCATATGCACGGTAACATTGCATCATATGGGTGTGTGCATGGTTGCATCATATGTGCCTGGTCGATTCGCACGAGTTACATGGTAATTAGGGTTGGGGTTAACAAGAAGGGACTAGAAGATCCCTCGGGTGCAAGGCCCGGTGATTGGGATATGCACTCCCTTGGCTTGGCCCATGAAGTGTGTGGGTATACGTAGAGCCCTTGGTGGAAATCCATAAATTCCGAGTAGGTTGGAGACCCTTGGTGTAAGCCCATAAACATCCACCCCATACAAAGACCTTAGATTGGTAAAAGTCATTGATGTGTAACATAAATGACAATTCCATACACATTGGCACTAACATGTGTTGAGGAGTTGGGAAGGGCTCGGGTTGATCTTTATGAGTGAGTCTCATCTCATTTCATGGCATGACATGATAAAGTCCAACATTGAATGCATATTCTTACTTGGAATGTTGATGTGAATATGCAATGTTGTATGTGAGCATTGCATGTGCACTTAGGTGAAGAGCAGCCTCTGTAGGAATTACTCTACTGGGCGTGGCTCACTCTATACTAGAAAACATTTCAGGTGCTGGATACACACCGGTGGACAGCCCTTACTTGGATCCTCTAGGGTGAAGAGAGGCCAAATTGTGGCATTTAACCTTGGTTTATGTAAAACTATGTTTTTGGGCATGTAATGTGTAAAAGAATTGTAACTAAGTTTATATGGACTGTTTTAATATAACGGTGCATGTTTTTGTATGAGTATGGATAAATGGACCCGGTGTGGTCAGTATTGTATATTGGACCTCAGATGGGTCATGTGATTGTATAATTGCACAGGTTGTGTTTTGGGTAGAGCTCTCCGTACAAAGGAGACTCTACCCGAATTTTTGTTAAATTATAGACCCCAGTAAATGGGGCATAATAGCGTGATATCGAATTACTCGGTATCCATGGGTATTTCGCGGGTTGATGGGTAATCAACGGACCCCAAATTTTAAGGCGTCATAGATTTTGAAAGAGAGATGACAGTGTCGTACACACAATAAGTAAGTGTGGGATGTTAGATATTGGGTTTGGATGATGGACATAAATTGGGTGTTCATGATGGGTCGACCCAATTAGAGAATGCCCATGAAACATGACTCTTGGAGGAGTCCTTTACCACCCAAAGGATGTGTCTATTAAACTACTAACAGACATGTCCCTCACTAAGGCACTTATTGGTTGTCTATATAAACCATAAGGCAACCAAAAGACATAGTTGATTATTCATAACGTTAAAGTCCCCTATCATGTTTCTTGCTCTCTCTGTACATAATATTGAAAGGCTTTTGCGTTGTGATAAATCTGGTGTTGATTTCTATTGCGTAACAACACTATATCGCTCAAGCAAACAAAGTAAAAACGGTTACTTTGATGGTGATGTCATATGATAATGCTTACATGATATCACCGTTTCATTAAATATTTATTTTGCATAAAGATAATTTTCATAAATCAGAAGGATGGGGAGTTTTTTTTACCAACTCATGTCCTAAAAAATCTTATTTCCCGAATCAATTTAGTTTTAGTCTTATTTCTCAAATCTATGTAATTTTAAAAAAGTCATTCCAAATGACATCTTAAGACTACACATCATTCATTAAATAAATGGATCCCACTATTAATAAGCATACAAGTCATCATTATAAATGATTTAAAAAAAAAAGACTAAATTTGAGAAAAAAAGTTCGAAACACCTTGGTGTAGAAAATACAAATTTTAATTCCATAGCATTTTTTGTAGAAAATTAGTGGATGGGGAAGAATAAGTAAATGTTTCTAAATTGAGGGTATTTTGAGATCAAAATTATGACTCAACTGATACATTAGTTTACACAACCAATTTAGCGTTTTTTAGAGCATCTCTAATAGTGTTCTCTAAAATAGAGAGCATTTTTTTTAAAATAAAGATTATCTTTGATAAAAAAAAAAGTTAAAATAAATAGTAAAATTGTGTATACTACTCTAATAAGATTATATTTTATATGAAATAATATAAAATATACTATATTATTTTATATTTTATATTTTTAAGAATATATTCAAATTTATAAATATTAACATAAATATAATCTATATTTTTAAGGAATATAAACATAAATATTATTTTATATTTTAAATATAATCTATATGTCAAATTTATTCTTATAAATTTATTATTTTATATTTTATATTTTTAAGAATAAATTTGACTTCCCTCTTTTTTAGCATTGAAATATATTTTATCCTGAATGCCTTTGATAAAAAAATAAATATACTATTTTTTTAATTCCAAAACAATAGAGTAGAGAGTTTGTTTGACATGTGGAGAGTCCAATTTAGACCTTTATTTTAAAAAAAAATCTAAATAAAGAGTCTTTTAGAGATGAAATTTTAATGGTTGACTCTCTAAAATAGAGAATTTAGTTGTAAAAACAAACCTATTGGATATGCTCTTAGACCCTTTATTTGTTGATTGTCAAGCTACCAAATCATTCAGATCAACAATTTTAATGTCAAAAATTAAATAATGCTAGCCTAATTAAAAAATAGAATAAAAAATTAACATAATATATATATATATATATAGATTTAAAAATTTTCAGAAGTTTGTCTTGAATTTTTTGCAACTCAGATCGATTCAGTATTATTGATCCGACGATCCTAATTAATCTACATTCCTACCGAACTCTATTACATTCCTTCTCAAAACCATTCACATTAAATTCTACCCCTCCAAATCCATCACTTCTACTTACGTTGCACCGTGCTTGTAGGCACAGATTATCCCTAGTAACACTATAACAATGATGTTTTTACTCAACTTTTATTCAATTGAGATTCAAAATTTTATTTCCATATCAACTACCTTTTTCATTCATCTCTTCCTCTGGCACGACAACCATCCTCATTGAGATCACCTACCCTGCAATTACCCAGTACCAAAGAGGTACAAATATGTGTATCCAACAAAAACTCAATTTTCAAAACTCTTGAAAAGAACATTTCAACACCTTGTACAAACCCATTCTTGCATAAAGCATTTATTACAGTCTGTTAATCACTAACAACCCCGTCATCTACCATTCTCCTATAAACTGAATCTTGTGCAGATTGTCAAGTGCACCCATCAACTTCAAAACATGATGTTCATGCATACAACACTCCTTAATTACTACAACTACGGCTTTATGTACAATCCCAAATAAATTATGAGATAACATTAGACTCAATAGATGAATTCTACTATCTAATTTGTAGCGGTATGTCGATTGCTTGCTTACCCATTTGAAAGTTGATGTTGTATGAAATTGATGTTGTCTATTTAGGAATTTATTAAGAGTTGCATTGTTAGTTGAATGAAATTGGATTCAAGGTATGTGAAATTGTGTTCGTTTTTCATTCTAAGCCTTCTATACCTATCTCCACCACCACCACATGTAATTGTATATTAAAATTTGGTTTGACTTTGAAAGGTTTTTTTTTTGGAGACGCTTAAGTTCTATGATCTTAGAATGATGGTGGTGAACAGTTAATGATTTTGTGTTGGAGTGGTGGTGATAGGTTGGTTTTGTGGTTTTTTGGGTATAAGGGTTGGGTGAGTTGATGCTTATATTGAATTTTTAATGAATGTGTTAAAAAATTGAAGCATTGGTGATCTGTGGCATGTTATTGGTTTATGAACTTAGTCAATAAGTATGTGTACAGTGTGAATTTGAATATATGTGATTTAAATTTTTGGCTTTTGATTTATTCTTTTCAATACCATGAAGAACTTGAGAACAAGATGCTTGGGATTTTGCATTCACTGTTTTATTCTTCTCTCATCCTGTACATGTGCATGTATTATTTTTAACTTTTTTGGTTATTTTTTGCTTTAAATATCTAAATTTTTTAATTAATTTCATTCGTTTAGTGTGATTGTGGTTATGTTCGACTCATCTGATGGGTGGTAATCGCAAATGGTAATATTATTGCACCATTGCTCAATTTGATTAGTTCGCCATTCAATTGAATGAATTCACAAGTATTTGTTTACAATCACTACTTTTGAATTCTTCTAGGTTTTTCACATCTTTTAGTTCATTCAATTGGGTTAATTTTGTGTTGATTTGGTTAATTTTGTTAAATTTGGTTGCTTTGGTTATTTGCGTGAATCCTACCCTTTTGTGATTGTACGTTTTTTAACAAGCCCATTGAATAGCCTCAAATGGACTCATCTAACGGCCACTAAGATCCCTCTCAAAACCAGGAAGAAACTTGAATTTTATATCATACATATTTTTTCCCAAAATTTCATCACATCCAATCTATTTTCTCACCATCACTCATTGTTAGAGACTGTTGCCTCTCTGCATCCCCTTCAAGCCCTCTCTCCTTTATTTCTCTCTCTCTGTTACGTAGTTATGTTATCTCAAGTGAAACTGTTGCCGATTAATTCTCGATCAATTGATGAGCAAATTGGCGAGCCAATTTTAGGTTGTGATCAGGGGATAACATTTTGATGATAAATAGATTTTGACCTATGAGGTATATGTAGAATTCTAATGCTTGCATTATGGTGTTTTGTATTAGCTTCTTTGATGTTGTACTAATTGAAAGGAGGCTATTGCGTTATTATGTAATAATTGATTTGGGTGAAAAATTGGTCGTTTAATCTAAATAAACTCAGAAGCAGTTCAACCCAATTGTTATTTGTGGGTGTTATAATTTTCCTATTTACAAAGAATTAGAGAATTATAGCTATTATTCATTGTTTTGTATTTGCTCTTATGTTTTTTATTTGCTTGGGCTTAAAAAAAAAGTCCTCAGTAAATTGTCTAGCAATATGTATAGGAAGTCCTTAGTAAATTATTTGTGGTGATATGATTGTAACTTTGACAGGTTTGATATGAGTTTTGTTGTCTAGAAAACTTAGGTTATTCGTTCTTCTAATAAGTGTTGGTCTCTCAATAACCTGTGTATTTAGGCACAGGTTATTGCCAACAAACACATACCATATATCCCCCCTATCCCTTCTTTCTCTTTCCCCTTTTTCTTACTCTCTCTCTCTCTCTCTCTGTCTCTCTCTTATCTCCTCCCTTTTTCTCAATTGAGTGCTTTTTTGTTTTGCCTCAATGAAAATGTCTTCATTTGTTTATCTTTTTCTCTCATTTGTTTGATATTGTTGTTATTTGGCATTTTGGTCCAAATGAAAATATTTTGATGGAATATTGTTCTAATTTTATTCAAGTTAACATACAAGGGATTGCTATTAGTAGGACAATGGATTTGACACAATTGGATGTTTATATGAATCTGATAAGAAAATTAGAGGACATGTTGGAACCTAAAGGCAAACTTTGCGGATCAACATAGAAATGGTAGGTTGTCTACATTGAGGACGATATGATGATGATGGGTGTGATCCATGACATATAAGTTCACATGACTAAGTCTATTTCAATTTCTTTCTTTTACGTTACTTGCATTTAGCTTAAACTTGCACGGTAAATGCCAAAGCCTTTCAAGTGGACTATTTGGATATTTTCTATGGTTGAACTTTTTCTAATGATTCTTGAAATTGTTGAAGTTCTTTTGGATTTAGGTTTGATCGATTATATTCTACAACAAGTTATACATGCTTATACATTTGCTGCTGTTTCTTTTGTTTTTTTTGCTTAGTTAGTGACATCTTTCATAAATATGAGGTGAAGTTTGTGAAGCTATCTAAATTTTGATGTGTGTACTCAAAATGTTGATATTGTTGCTCTTTAGATTAGCTTATTTTAAGTGAATTTTAAGTTTGAATAGGATGTTTTTTGTTTTCTTTTTGAAAAGATAAGTTTGAATAGACACATGAGAAAAAGGGATTTGGGCGACTACCCTCTCCTTATCCCCAAAGGTAACACGACTGGAATCTATAATATAAACAGAGCAGCTTTAACAAGTTCATCCTACATCTCAAATAAATTCATCAAACGATCACCAACATTCCTCTCATTTCCCCAAAATACATCATTTTTCATCCACAATTTTTTCCAAAAATCTGAGTTATCAGTCACCTCCATCTCTTATGTTTCTTTTTCTTTTTTTTCCTCCCTCTGTCAGTCCTTACACACTCTCTCTCTCTCTCTCTGTGTTATGCCCCAGCGACACCACCGCCACTTCGTCAGCGACACCACCACTACCACTGCCACTGCTAACCCCTCCTAGGTATCCCTGATCTCTCTCTCTCTCTCTCTCACACACACACACACTGACCCTCATCCTACCCCCACATCTTTTTTGCCCTTTCTACGCAACACCAACCCCATCTCTTCTCTGCTCTCTCTCTCACACACACACACTTAATAACTCCCCCCCCCCCAAAAAAAACCCTTTCGCCCCAACCCCCCTGCGCAACCCACCTAGCAACACCACTGGCAAAGCATGAGCTGGGTTCTTTTGCTCCCTTCTTATTTCATTTTTTTTGGTTTACTAAGCTGTGTTCACAAACAGCTATAACCATGAGCAGTTGTAGCCTAGCACTTGATAATTTTATGTTCCAAGCAGCAAAGGAAAGAGACCCCACAGAACAACACGTGAGCAATTATGCATTTGAGAGGTGGATAGGCTCGTGGCTTACCGACTAAGTGATCATTATTACTTCTAAAATTTTCTATATTGCTTCAATGCTAGAAACATTCAAAGCCAAAGGTATGATATTGTACCACATTGGTGGTTTCGGTCCTAAGTTCAAATGTTAATTTGGTGGATTGTGTTTGTGTATTTGGTTGGATTGGGTCCAGTGATCATGTGTTCACGTAGTGTTTGGGGCTTGTTAATTGGTTGGAAGATTCATAAAGGTTTTTTTTGTTTTTGTTTTGTTTTTCATGTATCTTTGTCATGTTTAGGATTTTTAATTTCTTTGAATTCTACTATTGGTTGGTCTTGTATAAGTTGTTATAAATTTGTTCGCATTGTTTTAGGGTATTTTTATAAACTTCATCACTTAATTAATGTTCAAATTGTTCAGTTATTGAATACCTCATGTTTTTGTTCTTCTGTTTGTGTTTCGCACAATTTGGGGAACATTAGATTTGTGTAGACCGGGTATGACAAATAACTATTTTGATTGTTTTGAGTGATTAATACTATGTGCTTGGTCAATGTTGTTTATTTTTGTCAAATCTATTGATTTTTTATGTTTTTTGTATGTTGTTTTGGCTTGATTAGAATGTCTTAAATTTGTAGTGCATTGTATAGTGTTCTACATGAGTTTTGGGGTTGAATTTTTTAGGAATTTAATGTTGTATTTTGATTTCTTATGCTTTTTATATGTTGTTTTGCTTTGATTAGAATGTCTTAAACTTGTAGTATATTGTATAATGCTCCACATTAGGTCATCCAGTTGAATTTTATGGTTCTTTCATTCCTTTAGATTGAACTTCTTGAAAAAGGAATTAAAGTCATATCGAGTTTAAATTCTAATTTTTGAATTGGGTGATTAGGTGGATTGATTATTGTTCTTAGTATGGTTATTGACAATCTTATTTTTCTCTCTTAGGTGGAAGGGTGTCTACGGTTTTGTGGAAGGTATTACTTGTTCCCACTTTTTGCTTTTGAGTAATATAGACATGAGTGTAAGCAAAGTTTGATTTTAGGTGTAAAGGAATATATAATGAGATGATTCTAAATTTGATTTTTTGATTTGGGTTGTGATTGTAACCTATATTAATTTTGTATATTGGTTGATATATTTTTGGTGTCCTCTTTGTAAGAAAGATTTTGTCCCAATTTTTTAAAAGAACAAAGAAATTTTTCTTTGATTAAATATTGATGATTGTTTTGTTAAGCATAGCATAGTGCCTTTGGAGACGGACATTTCTTTTAATAGAATAGATTTGCAAATCCCTCTGAGTTGACTTTTGGGTAAATCTTCTTGGGCATTACTATAGTTCTAATTAACTATATAGTTTCAAACATATTAATTTTTTGCATCTACGATTAATATTTAATTTTTTTTAAATTGCACAGTGTCTTTAGGCACAAGTTGTCACTATATACACATAAAGAAAGAGAGTCTCACATTCTATCGTTTTCTTTCTTTAAGACCCACATATGTTATATGTGTGTTTGTTTATGTATAGAGAGAAAAAGAAGACCTACATAATTGTTTGTTGTCTCTAAAATCTACATATCTATATAATAAATTAGCTAACAAGTTAAATTTTTATCCAATACATATTTTCCCCCCAAAACCATCTCATCACACCCATGTTTCTTTTGTTGTCTATATAATTTTGACAAAGAAATGAAGATACATAAAAGAGCTTGGCAAAAAAAAAGACTGTATCTTGGTGGTTGTTATACATGTTTATTGATTTCAAAATAGTTGATAGTGAGTGGTTTTATGAATGTTTTCAAATTTGTTTAGTTATATTTATTGTGTTGATTAGTTTTGATAAAAGTGACCGCAAGGTAATTATTTATGAGTATCACATTGTGTATGGTGGGTCCTATAATTGGTTTAGATCGTCTTTTCTTTAAATATAAGTTTTTCTCAATAATAAACAACTTTGTATCAATTACTATTATTTTTAGATATGATTATGAAATATATAGATGATGTACACAGATTGATATTTTGATAAGGTCCTGTTTTTAGAGGAAACTCTATCAAAGTTTTTTTAGAAAATTATGGACTACGTTGGATTTCAGATAGTTTAATTGAGTAAAAAGGGGGAAAAATAAATTTTTATAAATTAAGTAACAATGAAACGTAAACTGTGTTCAATTTTTTTTTGTATTACATAGGACTTTTAGATACATGTTATTAATCCTTTTTTTTGGTATTGAATATTGGTTCTCGCACTTATAAGTCAAAAATTAGTTGGCTTCACTCATTCGATTGATTTTTGAGCAAGTTAATGATCACTTGAGATGTGTTGAAAATAGAATTTAGGAATATGATTTTGAATAAGCACTTGAAGTTAGGGTTGATTGTGGTTGTATCGAAATTGAAGCCCTAAGACAGTAATTCTCTCAGAGTTTTGCATCTTGTATTTTGATTGTAGTGGGCTACTTGAATTTTTGATTTGTAAGAATATTTGATATTGATTTGGTAGGGCGATTGTGGTACTGGTTGGATTGAGATGATAGCTTTGGTGTGGTACCATTGTGGTCTATGTGCATGGTGTATGCAAAGACAAAATAGGAAGAGGCGAAAGAGTGAAGGACATTAGTCTTTTGATCCTAATCATTGATGGCGTCTCCTATCTACATTAATCCAATAACCACTTGAGGGCTAATGTAGACATCTCTAAACATTAAGGGGAAGTAGCAAATCAAATGATGATAAAATTATCTTAGTTCTAAAAATTTAATCCCACATTAAAATGTACAAGCGATCTACAAAACATTCATGTCAACAGAAGGGGTGTATGCAGTTTTGTTTCCTAAATCATAAGCTGGCAATTCTTTTGGTCACAAACGATAATTGCCCACTTAGTCATTCATTGCTAATTTCAATCTAATTATATCTTTATCTCATTTTATAGCCTTTTGCCAATAACGGGTAATTTTCAATTAGCATTTTTCATTCTTAGATCCATTAAAAATATGGTTGTTTTCACTTATTATAACTATGATCGGTTTGAGAGTTTTAGGTTGGAAATCTCTTAAATTATTTTTTTTCCGCTGCATAATGTTCACATACTGGTTGTGAGTTAAATATAATAAATACAGCCAAGCTTTCCCGATAGAGATGTACGTATAAGGTAACTAATTTTATTGTTTGTTGTTTATTATTTTCTTTTCTAAGTTTGTTGTTTTTTTAAATTATGTTGTGTATTGATTTTATTGTTTTTGTAAACAATATGTTGTTATACATTCTCCCAACTGGTGGATGCAGATATGTGTTGATACAAGGACTTTGAGAACAATGATAAAGAGAAATTTTGATAGTATTAATGATGGATGATCAATTTTGGTAAATTAGATTAAAGATTGACCCATTCAATTTTGGTAAATTAAATTAGATCAATTTTGGTATAATTACATTTGGTGATCATTCTTCATCTTATGGTTAATGTTGTTGTGGTAGTTGGTAAAAATAGTTGTGTTTGTAGAGGATTGTGGTTAATTTTTTTAGGAGATGTTCTACCAAATTTTTTTATTTCTCTCATTTTGCAAGTGTACAATATATATTTTGATTCAAATATATAATCCAAAGGTAGAATATTTTGAATTGGTCAAATCCTGATTTTTGCTAATTTATTGAGGTAGATTTGATTTAGAAGTAATTTATGTTATTTTGTTGTGTGATAGAAGTTGCTTGAGACTAAGAAATTTAATGGATTGTTTATAAATTTTTGAAAAAATGGTTGTACTACACTCTTTTATGTTTGGATTGTCACATTTTTATGTATTGCTATGGTGCAGTTGGTGTTGTTAGTATGCTTTTGAGCCGCTTTAGTTACATAAAAGGGAACATAGATTATTGAGTCTTGATTTAGTATAGACAAGAATTGGTGCAATATAACATTGGGAGTTTACACCTTATTTGTTTAATTAAAATTTTATAGACGGTAGATTGTGTAATTAGCATTTTACAAATTGTCTAATAGTAATACAGATTGATAGTTTCTTGCGGCTCGATTTGTTGGGAAAATTTTGTCCAAATTTTTTAAATGAACAAAAAAAAAACAGTTGATTAAATATTGATAATTTTTTGTTTAGCATAATGTAGTGCTTTGCGGCACATACATTTCTTCCAATTGTATTTTTTATGATGAATAAAAAGAAAGCATTTTGACTCACTTTAGTTCACCAAAGTCACGACATTAAGTTAGATAAGTAAATGTCGGTTCTTAAACCGATCATCGCTTACGAAGCACTACTGTTAATTCCAATTAAATATGTAATTTCAAGAATATGAATTTCATGCTTTTTCAATTTAAATTTATAAGACTTTTATCATTAAAGTTGAGTTTTCATATAGGTCATACATTGTTGATCAATAATTCAAAGGATACAGTTGTGTCTTTCTAGCTTAATATACGCATTCATATTCGATACTTTATTTTTTTGTGTTCACAACCAATGTTCAATTTTTCTGGGTTGTTCAGCGCCTTCAGGCTCAATTTATCGCTATAGAGAGAGATATATCTCAGTTGTCCCTCGCTCCTGGTCGCATACCCATCTCTCTGTTTGACTTTGGAAGTGAAAGTGAGATTTTGGAAGTCTGGTAGATCTTTGGTAGAAGGAAATGGGGGCGCAAGTAGTAGGAGGAGGAGGAGGTAACCCGTACGTTCCGAGAGATCTGAGTCTGCCAAGTTTCGTGCCAGGTTTTCTCTCCCAGTCTTCAATATTGTCCGTTTCTTCGCTTCTCGTTGTCTCCTTCGTCTGGATCGTCTCTGGTAATATATTTTTCCTAAAAAAATCCATTCTTTTTTTTCTTCTTTTTGAACTGTTTCATTCTTGTTCAAATGAGAAATACTTTGTTGCAGATTAAATTGGATTAGATATATAGATTTAGTAGGTACTGCAATCCATTATTTTTTTCTTTCTTTTTGAACTATTCCATTCTTGTTGAAATGGGAAATACTTTGTTACATATTAAATTGGATTAGATATATAGATTTAGTAGGTACTGCAGCACCACTGCCCTTCAATCTTATGGAACCAATTTTTCGTATTAACCCTATCCTTTAGATACCGAATCCTCGGATCAGCGGCTTTACCATTTTCTCATCTAACCAATTTCTTAATAATCACATCTAGTAAATCATGTAGATTCTGATACGTGTTGTCAATCATATAACAACCGTCTTATCTTTTGGGACCACATGCTATGGGTGTATTTGTTCTTTGAATTCTAAAGGGGAAAATGCTAGATAGACTTAAAAAAATTGACTTAAAAACTTGATTTGATGAATCATTATTATTGAATAGGTATTTATTCCCAATAAATAATGAGACACACACTTAATTTAATGACAATTATAAAAGTCAGGGTTTTAAGTCAATTTTGTAAGTTGTGTAGCATTGCTCTTCTTATGGATATATGTTTGGTACAAACTACAAAACCTATTAATGTTTTACACATTATATGCAATAGCATTATTTTGAACGTATTTATGTATCTTTTCGTTGAATTATTAAGTAGTACTAGTAATAGTTTATGGTCTAATTGCTCCTAATGGATATCGCATATTATGGACGTTTATATGTATGTTACCATGCTGAAGAAACTACCCGTAGTATTTAAATAAAACCATGTCTTAACTTTGTTGTTCATTAATTTGAATACTTGAAGGAATAGAAAGTCATAAATACAAATACTGAATGATCTTTATCCGAAGACTGCATCCATATTATACTGACTATAATTTCTGTATCAGCAAAAAGATTTGAATGACTCTGTAGGAAACCAAAGTCCAATACAAGTATATTCTTTAACTAATTTACAACTGAAAGCTGTCTTATAAAGTGAGCATTGTTTAACGTGTCGAAGCTTCTGGAAATCTTACTAATTTATGGAATTCCTCACTAGTAACTTCAGATGATTGAAGTATTGTTCTGTGGAGACAGGTTGAGCAGTCAACTGCCACCACGACTGCAGTTGTCATGGCGACAAACTGCTCTGTTAAAGTTTGCTGTCATATGTGTTGCAGTACTCTGTTGAGTAAGACTCCAGTAAGTCTATCTGGCAAGGATGGACCCCTTATGTGCATGAATGATTCTGTTTCTAAACCAACAGTGTGCCCTTCAGTCATTAGAAAAGATTGGTAGAGTTGCTTTTTCAAGTTAGATTTTAGCTGATCAGTTTTTTTGGAATTTTTGGTCGGCAAAGGCATTCTGTTCAACTTATGAAAAGGTTGATCCTAGTCATTATATTCTTACAGTCTGCAGTGGAAGAGTTTTATTTGAGGGTTCTTAGTTTAGGAGCTAATGCTTGTAGGATTGCCTGTGTTCCAAGTTGCTTGAACTTCCTGACCCAAAAAAAAAGGAGCTTGAACTTGGGTGGGTGGGAGAACCTTCTAGCCTGTGGAACTTGATTGTGCAAGCTTGGCTTGTGCAACTGCTCTTAGCATTCATGTTACCGATGTAGTGGAACACGTATTTCGATGCATATAGGGTCGTGGTGTCGAATATTCATGTCCCTTGGCTTCACCCTCGATGGTAAGCTCAGACCAATCCCAAAGTAAATCAAGAAGTCAATGGTATGATGTTGAGGTCACCGTTTAGTGCTGTTATCATTTCTAAGAAAGCACCTAAGAATTTGGGACATGCACTATGGTGGTTGTTAAGTGGAAGTCCGGGGCAAAGACTGTGCAACATCTTGATTACAGCTCCCTCTTGTTTGAAATGCATGGCAAAGGCAGCCATGAGTTATTGCTTAGTGGAGCACTTGGAATCCTGTGAGTGTGGTTATGTGGCGAATGCCAGTTGGTGTTTTTGTAGCTGACATGCTAGTGATCTCCCATTACATGTGGGCTTATCATACTCAAGTATCCACCACTAGGATTATGATTATTGTTATGAAAATGGAAACTGATGGAACATTTCTAAAATACTCCAAGATGAAGACACGTGTCCTCAGTGTCACTAATCATTGTTACTGAGATCACGTACCCATCGGTTCACAAGTCCCTCTCCCCCGAGATACTTGTCATAGGGATCAAGTGGCATCCAGTACGTTTATGTACCGACATGTATCCCTCGGTCTGATATGGTATATCGGTCGCTATATGCACCTCCCCCCTCGGCTCCGAGATGTACCAAACCCCCTCGGTGCCGATATGTACCAACGTCCAGGATGGCATTCTCTTCTCCTACAGAGCTACTGATGTACAGGTCACTAGTCTAGGCTAGGGTAGGTTAGCTATCATGACCTTGTCTTATACAATTGGTGTCAGAATGCACAGGAAGGCAGGGGCCACAGCCAATGGGGAATGGACGCGTGGCATATTGTGTCACATCAGAGACAGAAAGACTGCATGCCCTTGCTGACACACGACTTGGGAAAGCAAGCATTTAATTACACCATTCCCTTGATGAGACTGCATTCAATGCGGTAAGGCTCGGAAGTGAAAGACAATAAATGTCTCTAAGGCTGGACATTTATTGCATCCTCCTCGAGAGGAGCTCATTGAACAGTCGGCAGCTCGATGACACAACATTGGTTGCTCGGGATCCCGAGCAGTTAAAAGAGAAGACATTCCTCGTAGGAATCAGTGCGCACGTAACCTGTATCTAATGATCACCTACTGACCAAGTATTTGAGGTATAAATACTCCTCGCAAAAAGCAAAAAGGGAGGCAACGAAAAACCTTTGCTACAATACATACTCAGTGTTTTCTTCTTTCTCTCTCTCAAAAATTGACTTGACCGTCTGAGGGGATACGCCGAAAAATACTCCGGCGCCCTTCTAACTTGTCTTTCTTTGTTCCAGGAATCTTCCTTAGCCTTACTGGATCGTTCCGTTGATCCACGAGGGTCTCCCATTACCATTCCAGGTTACCACCGAACCTCGCAGGCTGTTCCAAGCAGCAGGGTTGACCATTCGACTGACTCATTCGAGTTCACCAAGGGAGAGATCTGTTCTCGTGTTTATATTGTGCAAGATCCAGCGCGCACAATCTGGCGCCATCTGTGGGAAACGACTAGTTTTTCTAGTTTTTTCTCTATAAAGAACAGTGACCATGGTGAATACTCGACAAAAAGGGAAAGGTCCCCAGCAAAGAAGTCTCGAATTACAAGCTCCATGTCACCATGGAGGGAGGGATCACACTGATGGGAATAAAGCAAGGCGCTCCTGGACGCGGAGACAAGATACATGCCCCTAGAGAAACTGGCTCTATCTCTGGTCACCACTGCAAGAAAACTGAGGCATTATTTCCAGGCGCACCCAATTACTTTCCTTACCGATCAGCCCTTAAAGGCCATTTTGAGGAAAGCGGAACTCTCCGGAAGGATTTCCAAGTGGGCAGTGGAGTTGGGGGAACACGACATTCATTTCAAACCTCGAACCGCTGTAAAGGGTCAGGTATTGGCGGACTTCATAGCTAAGTTTTCGGGAGAACATCCCGTTCTAGAAAGATCGCCTCCTCTCGACATAGCGTCTCCAACGAATTGTGAGGGATCGCCATGGCTTTTGTGTGTGGACGGTTCGTCAAATAGTAAGGGGTCCGGGATCGGTATCTTACTGATCTCTCTAGATGGGATGGTCGCAGAGCAGGCCGTTCGGCTGGGATTCAAAGCGTCGAATAATGAAGCTGAATACGAGGCCGTCATCTCAGGACTTCGGTTAGCTGAGGCAACTGGAGTTACGGACTTGATCGTGCATTGCGATTCCATGCTGGTAGTCAACCAAGTTAACGGGGAGTTTGAGATAAGGGACCCTAGGATGAAGGCTTACCATCACCAGGCGACAACTGTAATCCAAAGATTCAGAAGGATTGAGATCAAACAAGTGTCCCGAGATAAGAACACGTATGTCGACGCCCTGGCTTGTCTAGCCTCGGTAGTGGAGTCCTCTCAGTCGCGCAGGATCACCATAGAATATCTTCCCACATCTTGCATAGACCATGCCCCTGAGGCAATGGCCGTCCAGGACGCACACAAGCCGCCCAGTTGGATTGATCCATTTCTCAGGTTCTTAACAACTGGAGACCTCCCGGAGTGTTCAAAGGAAGCAAGGAAGATAAAACTTAAAGCCCCGAGATTTTGGGTTTCTCCGGATCAGAAGCTGTATCGGAGGTCTTTCTCTGGACCTTACTTATTATGCGTCCAAGAGGACTAGGTGGAAGACCTTCTCTATGAGGTACACGAAGGAATATGCGGGGGGCATTCTGGGGGGCGATCAATGGCACACCGCATCATGTCTCAAGGATATTGGTGGCCGCGAATGCAAAGGGATGCGCACGCATACGTCCAAAAATGCGACCAATGTCAGAAGTTCTCCCCTGCAATCAGGCAACCCGCGGGGGACTTGCACCCCCTGACCAGCCCTTGGCCATTCGCCTAGTGGGGACTCGATTTAGTTGGACCCCTGCCTAAGGCTCCTGGAAACAGAAAGTTCCTCATTGTGGCCACAGATTATTTCACGAAGTGGGTTGAGACGGAGCCGTTGACTCACATCCGTGACATAGATGCTAAAAAGTTCGTCTGGGAAAACATAGTCATCAGATTCGGGATTCTCCGGGCAATGGTGTCGGATAACGGGACTCAATTCACTGGCGGGCGTTTCAAGTCTTTCTGCGAGCNTGAGGCAATGGCCGTCCAGGACGCACACAAGCCGCCCAGTTGGATTGATCCATTTCTCAGGTTCTTAACAACTGGAGACCTCCCGGAGTGTTCAAAGGAAGCAAGGAAGATAAAACTTAAAGCCCCGAGATTTTGGGTTTCTCCGGATCAGAAGCTGTATCGGAGGTCTTTCTCTGGACCTTACTTATTATGCGTCCAAGAGGACTAGGTGGAAGACCTTCTCTATGAGGTACACGAAGGAATATGCGGGGGGCATTCTGGGGGGCGATCAATGGCACACCGCATCATGTCTCAAGGATATTGGTGGCCGCGAATGCAAAGGGATGCGCACGCATACGTCCAAAAATGCGACCAATGTCAGAAGTTCTCCCCTGCAATCAGGCAACCCGCGGGGGACTTGCACCCCCTGACCAGCCCTTGGCCATTCGCCTAGTGGGGACTCGATTTAGTTGGACCCCTGCCTAAGGCTCCTGGAAACAGAAAGTTCCTCATTGTGGCCACAGATTATTTCACGAAGTGGGTTGAGACGGAGCCGTTGACTCACATCCGTGACATAGATGCTAAAAAGTTCGTCTGGGAAAACATAGTCATCAGATTCGGGATTCTCCGGGCAATGGTGTCGGATAACGGGACTCAATTCACTGGCGGGCGTTTCAAGTCTTTCTGCGAGCAACTCGGAATCCGTAATTTCTATTCCATCCCTGCCTACCCCCAAGCCAATGGGCAGGCAGAGGCCTCCAACAAAACAATTATTAANTTCTCCGGATCAGAAGCTGTATCGGAGGTCTTTCTCTGGACCTTACTTATTATGCGTCCAAGAGGACTAGGTGGAAGACCTTCTCTATGAGGTACACGAAGGAATATGCGGGGGGCATTCTGGGGGGCGATCAATGGCACACCGCATCATGTCTCAAGGATATTGGTGGCCGCGAATGCAAAGGGATGCGCACGCATACGTCCAAAAATGCGACCAATGTCAGAAGTTCTCCCCTGCAATCAGGCAACCNGGAGAAACCCCATACTCCCTGACTTATGGAATGAAAGCAATTCTACCTCTCGAGGTAGGACTCCCGACCATAAGGACCCAAGCTTTTGACGCAGGGGGAAATGACCGTCAACTTAGACTGGATTTGGATCTAGTGGAAGAAAGAAGGGAGATAGCCGCCTTGAGAATAACCAAGTATCAGGAAAAGATTTTCCAACTGTACAACAAAAGGGTCAAGGCGCGAGAATTCTGAATCGGCGATCTGGTCCTCAGAAGGGTAACGGCCAATACCCGTGACCCAACAGAAGGAAAAATGGGACCTAACTGGGAAGGGCCTTACAAAGTGATATCTATCGGAGGCGCTGCGTCATATAGATTAGAAGATATGGATGAAAAACTTGTAATGCGACCATGGAATGTGATGAATCTAAAGAAATATTATTTTTGAGTATTATCTCCCTCAGTGCTCGCCAACGACAAAGATAAAGGGCAAGGCCCTGGGGACAGAGTTCAAGGACTCCTGCCCCCGAAACAAACACAGGAGCAAGCTTCCCGGAAGGGCAAGACCCTGGAGACAAAGTTCGAGGACTCCTGCCCTCGTAACAAACACAGGAGCAAGCCTTCTGGAAGGGTAAGGCCTTGGGGACAGAGTTCGAGGACTTGCCCCCGAAACAAACACAAGAGCAAGCCTTTTGAATGGGCAAGGCCTTGGGGAGGGAGTTCGAGGACTCTTGCCCCCGAAACAAACACGAGCAAGCCTCTTGAATGGGCAAGGCCCTAAAGACAGTTCAACGACTCCTACGCAAAAAAAAAATAAAATAAAATTAAAGTGTACGCAAGAAAGGCTTTATTTCAAAAAAAGGGGTTTTGCGTCCCCAAGAGCTAAAAGAGAAAAAAGTACAATCGAAAAGAAAAAAAGCTTTCATTTGGTCCCGGGCATCTCCAAAACATCGCCCGAGGGCGAATCAGCATAGAAAGGTTGAGCATCTTCAGGGGCAGGCAGAGTGGAAGGTACTTCGGCAACAGAGAGAGCCTGAGGAATATTATGGTCAGGGGCCCGATCCGGCAGGGCCTCATCAGACAAATCCACAATTATTGCCTCGGGCGGATCAGCCGAAACTTGCACCAGCGTTGGAATCATGCCCTCGGCATCAATCTCGGCTTCGGCCTGTTCCATCTCAACCGAGGGCACGTATTTGTGCATCTGGAAGAGCGGGGAGTCTGACGGGATCCCAGCAGACTGGAGCGCCTCGTCCCACCCCTTCTTGAAGAACTCCTTGCTATTTTCTTCAAGAGCGGGGAACATGTCATCGGCGAACTCTTCTCGGAGTTGCTCCTCGGACTTCCTGTTCTGTGCCTCAGCCCTGATCATGTCCAGCTCCTAGGTCAGAGCCAGACAGCTTTCCTCTGCACCAACAACCCTCTCCTATGCCGCAGAGAGCCGTTGCGTCTGCTCTGTAATCCTCCTCTCAGCGTCGGCAAGGGTAGCACTTAGCTTTTCAGCGCCGACCTTCGCTAACTCGGCGTCCTTGAGGAGTTGCTCGATTTGAGCAGCCTGCCCCGTGAGAGTGGAATCCCTGGCAGCTACGTCCTCCTTAGCACTGGCGAAGGCTCCCTCGGCTTCTTCCTTTTGCTCTCGAATCCGCTGAAGGTCCATCCTAGTCCTATGATACCACGCCGCTATTATAGAAATCTGTTGGGTGGCCTGTAAAGGAAAGGGCATGTCACTAAAAAGAAAAGCGGCTAAAAAAAAAAAGGCTGAAGCAAAGATGAACTTACCACCAGGGAATTCTGGATGATAGAGCGAAACAACAGGTTCGTTGATCGCCCCCTATGAGCCACCATGTCGGCCTCGAAATGCAGCGCCTCACTCACTGCATTGGCGACATGGGGGTCCTGCAAAATGGAGTCGTCGACCCTGATCACTCGGTTTATGTGATTAGTGGCTCGAGGATTCCACTCCGCGGCTTCCACTGTCGGCGGAAGGGGAGGAGGAGTCTGCTGTTGCTGCTATTGCTGTTGTTGCTGTTGTTGCTGAGGAGCAGGAGGTAACCCACGGCCTCTCCCACTTTGCTGCTGAGCGGAGGGGGCCCTGGATCCCCTGCTAAGGCCGTCGTGCCTATGTTTGACCCTTCTTTCCTCCTCTACCTGAGGATCCCGGTCACGCACTTGACCCCGACTGACGACTCTTGAGGATGGAGTGGCGCTGGTCCCTGCAGATGGGGCCCCACCGGTCGATCCTCGTCCCCTCCCGACAGCGAGGGCTTGCCTCTGCCTTAGGAACCCTAGATCAATGCAGGGCGTGCTGGACATAGCTACCTCGAGGGTGTCCTCGGTGTCTAGAAATTGTAGGATTTGGAAGTCCGGCCACGAATCTCTTCCCGAAGTCCCCACCTCGGCGTGTAAAGGAACCAAGTCCTCTCTGACCCCCGAGCTCTTCAACTTCACCCTCTACTTCTGCCTTCGAAGCCCGGTCAGGATCTTTTTCCAAGTTCTCCTCGACCTCTTGCCTCATCGCCTGATCGAAGAGTTCAGACCACCACGAAGGCTCGAAAGGCTTGGGAAGCTGTGAAAACTTTTTGTATCCGGGAGTGTAATTCAGGAGGATGTGGACAGCCCGACCGAGCCCGTCGTGACCAGTGAATCTCCAAACAGTGACTAGGTCTGCAAAGTTCACCAACAACCGAGGTGGAGGAGCTGTTTCCCGAGGGGAGATGTCTGCACAAGCAAAAAGAGGGAGTGAGTCATGAACACGTAGAAAATCTCAAAAACAAAATAATAGACCCGAAGGAACCGACGTACTTGTTGTTCTCCATTCCAAAGGGCATAACAAGCCGTTATACTCTGGACCGACACCTCTCTGCCAAGATCCCTTGAAGATAAGTAGGTCATCCTTGTACCCCTTGTCCGAGTCAGGAAGGTGAGTTACGAGGTACATAGATGGGTCCTTGGCTTTGAGGTAGAAGTGTTGTTGAGGCATGACTCTCAAGAGGGAATAGCAAAAAAGGATATCGTTCAGCCCAACATTTACCCCGAGACGCCTATTGAGCTGTAGGACCCCCATAATTATCCTGAAGACATTAAGGCAACACTGCCCGGGGAAGAGGTGGAAATGGGAGAGGAACTGGAGAAGTAGAGGGGGCAAAGGGAACCTAATTCCGCCTTCTATGATGGCTTTGGTATAAAAGGGTATTGCATCCTCGGTACCGAGGGTACGAGGGTGCACAGTCGGGTTATAATCCTCTATGTCTATATACGGGGGAACGCTGTACTTAACCCTAAATCTATTAATTTGCTCACCACCTTTTACTTTATACTTCCCTGGCCTCGAAGAACTGTCCTGAGGATTCTCGAGGGCAGGGCGACGACGAGGCAGCTCCAAAAAGTGATAAAAAATGGAGGGGGTCTTTTCCACGAAGATCCCCAAGGAGGCTTCCCTAGGATTGGTCGCTGAATGGCAACCAGAAAACACCTCCCATTATCGAAAAACCAAAAGAGACAGAAGGGCAAAGAGAGGGAAGATACTGGGACTCACCAGAATGTAAAAAGAAGTTTTTTCTGGAAAACTTGAATCGACTCCTTCCAGAATGTTCAGAAGCAAGGATGAGTCTTCTGGCCTTAAAACTTTAGTGAAAAGGTTGGGTAGTGACAACGGAAGGAAAGAGGTCTCCGGCGAAGATTCAGGCAAGGGCTCTCTGGAGAAATTCGAAATGACAAAGTGAGAAAAGAGGAGAGGAAGCCCATTTATATATAGTACCAATCCCATCATTAGGCTCGAAGCACGAAAAAGGCGCATTTAATGCGCACGACGTCCTAAGTAGGGGAAAACGGCTAGGGGCAATGATGAAGCAGTTGGGGTTGTTGCAAAACCCTTCGTCTCCTTACAACGCGTGTCCTCGGTGTCAGAAGATCGAAGGCTGGGGGCAGTTGATGGGACATTTTCGAAATACTCCAAGATGAAGACATGTGTCCTCGGTGTCACTAATCCTTGTTATTGAGATCACATACCCATCGGTTCACAAGTCCTTCTCCCCCGAGATACTTATCATAGGGATCAAGTGGCATCCAGTACGTTTACGTACCGACACGTATCCTTCGGTCTGATATGGTACATCGGTCGCTATATGCACCTCCCCCCTCTGCTCCGAGATGTACCAAACCCCCTCGGTGCCGATATGTACCAACGTCCAGGATGACATTCTCTTCTCCTGCAGAGCTACTGATGTACAGNAAAAACCAAAAGAGACAGAAGGGCAAAGAGAGGGAAGATACTGGGACTCACCAGAATGTAAAAAGAAGTTTTTTCTGGAAAACTTGAATCGACTCCTTCCAGAATGTTCAGAAGCAAGGATGAGTCTTCTGGCCTTAAAACTTTAGTGAAAAGGTTGGGTAGTGACAACGGAAGGAAAGAGGTCTCCGGCGAAGATTCAGGCAAGGGCTCTCTGGAGAAATTCGAAATGACAAAGTGAGAAAAGAGGAGAGGAAGCCCATTTATATATAGTACCAATCCCATCATTAGGCTCGAAGCACGAAAAAGGCGCATTTAATGCGCACGACGTCCTAAGTAGGGGAAAACGGCTAGGGGCAATGATGAAGCAGTTGGGGTTGTTGCAAAACCCTTCGTCTCCTTACAACGCGTGTCCTCGGTGTCAGAAGATCGAAGGCTGGGGGCAGTTGATGGGACATTTTCGAAATACTCCAAGATGAAGACATGTGTCCTCGGTGTCACTAATCCTTGTTATTGAGATCACATACCCATCGGTTCACAAGTCCTTCTCCCCCGAGATACTTATCATAGGGATCAAGTGGCATCCAGTACGTTTACGTACCGACACGTATCCTTCGGTCTGATATGGTACATCGGTCGCTATATGCACCTCCCCCCTCTGCTCCGAGATGTACCAAACCCCCTCGGTGCCGATATGTACCAACGTCCAGGATGACATTCTCTTCTCCTGCAGAGCTACTGATGTACAGGTCACTAGCCTAGGCTAGGCTAGGTTAGCTATCATGACCTCGTCTTACACAATTAGTGTCAGAAGGCACAGGAAGGTAGGGGCCACAGCCAATGGGGAATGGACGCGTGGCATATTGTGTCACATCAGAGACAGAAAGACCGCATGCCCTTGCTGACACACGACTTGGGAAAACAAGCATTTAATTACACAATTCCCTTGATGAGACTGCATTCAATGCGGTAAGGCTCAGAAGTGAAAGGCAATAAATGTCTCTAAGGCTAGACATTTATTGCATCCTCTCCGAGAGGAGCTCATTGAACAGTCGGTAGCCCGATAACACAGCATTGGTTGCTCGGGATTCCGAGCAGTTAAAAGAGAAGACATTCCTTGTAGGAATCAGTGCGCACGTTGCCTGTATCTAATGATCACCTACTGACCACATTGACAGCAATCATGAGTATTTGAGGTATAAATACTCCTCGCAAAAGGCAAAAAGGGAGGCAACGAAAAACCTTTCCTACAATACATACTCAGTATTTTCTTCTTCCTCTCTCTCAAAAACTGACTTGACCGTCGGAGGAGATACGCCGAAAAACACTCCGGCGCCCTTCTAACTTGTCTTTCTTTATTCCAGGAATCTTCCTTAGCCTTACTGGATCGTTCCGTTGATCCACAAGGGTCTCCCATTACCATTTCAGGTTACCACTGAACCTCGCAGGCTGTTCCAAGCAGCAGGGTTGACCATTCGACCGACTCACTCAAGTTCACCAAGGGAGAGATCTGTTCTCGTGTTTATATTGTGCAAGATCCAGCACGCACAGAAACTATGACTTCGTTTGCTTTATGGTTGATCATTTTTTTTTTATATAGAAAAAACAAAGCTTTCATTTCATAGAAAGTATATAAAGTACATAAATGGTGGACATGAAATTCACCAAAAAAAAAAACAAGATACAAATATAAAACAAAACAAAATTAACTAGATGCGGCTTTCCACTTATGTTGTAAAAACCAAAAAAGAGGTGTCTCTAAATTCTGAACTCATTTGAAACCACCACCCAAATATATGATAAAACTTCAGTTTATTAGATAACATCTCTTTTGCCTCCTCCTTACCTCCAAAGATTCTATAACTACGAAGCACATACACTCTCGTGAAGGTAATGTATTCGTGTGTTGGACATTCACACTTTTCGGATACTTTTGGACATGTGTTAAATACTCTTTTATTCGTGCCCGTAATTAAATGATAAAAATTTAATTTTAGACATGTGTTCGACAATTCTTTAGTTTGTGTTTGACACTTCTTTAGACCATGTCTAACATGTATTGACAAGTGATTAACAAAACTTAAATTTTGACAATAAGTATCTTATGTTATGGCATAAATCATAGTTGTTAAATCGCGTATCGGAAGGTGTATCATTTTTCAAAAATAATGTATCGTAAAATATGACGCAATTTTAAATAATTATTAATAAAATACATATACATTTGTAAAAAAGTCATAGGCTCGTAATAACATAGCATTTTATTAATATTCTACCAACTACTCAAGTTCCCAACATAGTTCACTAATATCAAAATGCAAAGACCTCTAATTCAAACTTCTAAATAGTTATAACTAATTCAAACATTCGAAGCTCTCTCACAAATCCAGATGAAGAACTTCACAAATCTAGAGGAAGAAGAACAACTGTCAATTGGAGTTGCAGTTGATGGCTTCTCCCTTCTCCTCTTTTGGTGGACAGCTTCCCTAGAGGAAGAAGAACGAACGTCGTTTCATTGGCTATACGATTAAAACATAAGTCTTGGGTGAAATGCCCTTGTTTCAACCAAAAATAAAATAAAAGTGTAAACAGATTCATATATAATCTCGTATGTATCGAACGATACGTATCGTATCGTATCTTGTATAGTACAATACGATATAAAAATAATACAGAGATACGATTCGTACAATACGATACAAAAACAATACAGAGACAAGATTCTTATCTTTTTTCTTGTGTATCATGATGTATCGTACAATACTAATAATTATGAACATAACATATAATTATCAAGATTAGATATATTAAAATTATACTCAAAACATAATAATTAAAGTAAAAGATACATAAAAGTTTTTAAAAAGAGAAATTGAGAAAATAATACAATCATTTAAATTATATATGTTGGGTACACAATGTCTAAAAATAATTCATGATTATTAACTTTTACGATGCGTTATTCTGAAAATTCACACTAGATAACTAGAGACAACAATTACTTATCATACAATACTCATTTCTTATGAATAATATATCATTATCACTGTATTTTTGTGATAAATTATATAAATTTATATATTAAACACAATTATTTATAGTGTATCCCCAATGTGTAAGTGTCCTTTTTTTTTTTTTTTGAGAAATATCGTCTCTACGTGTCCATGTCGAATGTTAGTTCTACATTTTATGTCCATCCACATCATCTAAATAATGGCCATATATGCTCATCTCCAGAACAACGATGCTTTTTTTCCACTCTCCAAACCTTTGAAAGCACACTGCAGATAGGGACACACAATTGCAATGTATGACCCACATCAATTCTGCCTCCCACGATTGCTTATGCCACAGATACACAGCAATGAGACAATGAAAGAACAAATAATCAACACTTTCACTACTTTCTTTACACAAAATACACTAATTAGGGGAAAGATATATGTTGATCCTTTGTAATTATGATAAAAAGAGGTGTACAAACTCTACATGAGTTGGATGACATGAGAAGTTATAAAAGCCGAGTTCTCTTTCAAAGCCAACTGCTTTTTGCATTTCACTTTCCAGTACAAAAACTTGGAACTTAAAAGAGTTGTATGTAATATAAATGCATTGGCCTAATCATCATTTGAGTTATATTTCGGAAAATTGCTCTCGATTTTTATCTCTATAGACATACGATCTGTTTACTTTTGTCTGTTTACACCCCCCTCTCTCATAATGATAATATTTGACTGCTAGCCAATTGACGAGCTTTTTGTTGCATCTGTTCATCTATTTGTTTAAACTAGGGCAATTTCCTAAAAGGTCAAAGATCGATAGATTGCTCATGTGCTGATGGGTTTTCACGGGCCTGACCCATATGATCCTTGAGGGTTATTTTGTCTTCTCTCCAGAATTCTTTAAGAAGAAGACTCCCTGTTACCTCACAGAAGTTTGTAAGTTCTCCTTCTGCTTTAACTTTCATCCAGGCTACAACCACTAATACTCTATCGGATTATGTAAAAATTTTGATTGTGTGTCTAAATGAAATTGGAAGTGAAAGAATACAGCAAAGGTGATTCAAGATATGCAGCAAAAGAATCTGGAATTGTTGCTGTTGAAGGAATCACTGCTGTTTTAGAGGGTCCAGCTAGTCTTCTAGCAGCGTATGTAAATTTAATGTGGCATGCCGTTGATTTTAAGCAATAATAAGTATCTTGCTGTTAGCGGTAGCTTGAGCATAGATGTATGTTGACTAGCTTTTAATCACAACTCCTTTTCAGTCTTAATCTATCTTGACTATTACCCCCTGGCAGGTATGCTATTGCCACAAAAAAGCCATATAGCTGCTTACTTCAAGCAGCTATTTCTCTGGCACAGCTTTATGGAACTGCTGTATATTTCATTACTTCTTACTTGGATGGGAATGACTTTGCTGCAAGCTTGTATTATTATTATCCATACTACATCATAGCAAATTCTTTTTGGGTTGTAATACCCACACTTGTCGTAATCCGCTGCTGGGAGAAGACATGTGCAGCATTCCAGATTCAAGATCAGAAAAAGACCAAAATTCGTTGAGGTTGGATCCAGATTTTTGTTTCAAGGACTGGATGGTTTTAATTCTGTGAGTTGTTGTGTTTTGATTTATGCTTTGTATTGATTGTGTCTGGATTGATCATCCTCCAGTGACATCAACATTGGTATGGGAAAAAGACCATATTTGAATGTGTCTATCTGTATCCGGAATTTTGCACAAGAGGATTGTTTACTTGATGAGTTTGTTTAAGTGGAACCGATTGCCTACTATTATTTGTTACCCCGTTTCCCTCCCCTTTTTTTTTTTAATTGTTGGGGTGGAAAAGAGTAGGAGGATATCTTGGGGGTGATGGTTTCCCTTGTTTTGTCAAAAATCTTTCTATGACTTGATTATAACTGATATGATTTGTTTTATTTCGGTCCTTTTTGATGTGATATGCGATATTGAGCGGGCATAGGTGCACTACAAAGTCATCAGATACACGGAGCAACAAGGGTCCTTGTGCGTGGAACTTCAAAACATAAATTCATTCTTGAAGTTGCAGGATGAGACTTCTTTTCTTCGACACGTAATCAGCATGTGTCCTCTTTATGGTGAAAAAGGCAGCCCAGTTCCAGTGCACAGCAGCACAAGGCTTCCACTCCCATGGGGTATGGGAAGGTTGAATATATGCGGTTGTAGTTTACCCCCTCATACAAAGAGGTTGTTGCTGTTTACTGCTGCATCAAGACTCATATTCAAACACGAAATTGACAGTTGCCAATAAATACTTTATTTTTCAGTAATTGCTTAGATTTTGAGTGTGATTGTTTTCTTTAACAGTCAGTGTTAGATATATTTTTTATTGGAATAGAC
Organism: Ilex paraguariensis; assembly: GCA_963454935.2. Classification (NCBI taxonomy): domain Eukaryota; kingdom Viridiplantae; phylum Streptophyta; class Magnoliopsida; order Aquifoliales; family Aquifoliaceae; genus Ilex; species Ilex paraguariensis. The sequence continues at coordinate 417,005 of CAUOFW020000002.1, forward strand.
CTGGTAGTTTGGAATGTTGTTTAAAGAACTTGAATCTTAGCAAAGCGACAGGTCCTTTTGTGAGTAATGCTCAAAACTGGAAGCAGTGCTTTTATTTGTCATTGCAATGTATTTGCACAATTGGGGGACGGGAAGGGAGAGGGGAATCGAACCCTGCATCCTCCACTAACATTCTTCCTGTTGGCAGGTAGACGCTTGGCCAATTGAGATAGATCTACAGGAATTTTAAAAGCAGTGTTTTAAAGCTTTTTTTTTTTTTTTGGACATCGTATCTTGAAGCTTGGCATGATACAAAAAGAATGCATGACATGTTGGTCAAATTGTGCACCAAAGTCCACCAAAAAAAGGAGGGGATCAGGAGTTTACTTGTGACAAAGGGAAGTTATCGCAACCAGAATTGCCATGTAGGTATGGATGGTAGTCATGTAAGTGCTTGTCAAGATTGATTTGGTGCTCTTATTTTTGTCATGCAATTAATTGGGTATTCTAAAAGACACGACTACTTCCTTATTTACTACAAAAGAGAACAAAAAGTGCTACAAAAGAGAACAAAGGTTAGAAAATGACCAGATATTTAGTTTAACTTTCAAAATGAACTAGTTGAGTTGGTCCTCACTAGCTGTTTTTATTTTGTGTACGATTTTTATTGTTATGCTATATTATTTGGTTTTGTGTTGTGACATTGGTCAGGTTCACTGTGTTTTGCATGTGTTATATATTTTCTGCCGTAAGTTTTGCCTCTATCAACGAAGTTGCAGTCTTCCATAAGAAAAACCAGAAACAGAGGTCATTTGAAAGTTTAGACAGATGAAGGGGGACGTCTAAGACCATTTAGCTTGACCTATTTGGTGGGCAATAATCAATGATTATGTACTTGTTTTTGTGAGCGCTGGCTATAGGAATAGGAATTGAATTGCGCAATATCTATAGGTAGGTTACTATGTAACTAACATGGGCCAATTCGCTTCCGGGGCGAATCAAGGATCAGATGATAATTAAGTTTGTGGGGGGCATTCTATGAGAGCAAGTCTGAATTGCATTCCTCCTATAGGCATTATGGAACGCTAAAACCATTTCCAGGGAGGCAAATTGACGCGTCCACACAGAAACAGATGCATAGTTAGGCTTTTTTTTTTTT
>CAUOFW020000002.1:432686-449018 GCA_963454935.2 Ilex paraguariensis
ATAGTAGACATCTAGGACTACAAAAGTGTATTTCATGAAACATTTCCAATTCGACCTCTAAATGGGTCCAAACTGACCTGGAAGTTGCACCAAAAATCTGTGAACAGTACGAAGGAAACCCGATTTTTCTGAACAGAAAATATCGGGTTTTGCTCGATTTTCTTGCCCTATAAAAACCTAATGTCGTCCCTTTAGCATTCATTTCACCCCTCCAAACCCTAGGAACCATTTTAGAGGAAGAGAGGAAGATAGAAATACCAATCAAGAGGGATTTATACCTTGTAGAAATCAAAACTTCAAATTCTTCAAGAATACATTCTCCTCCCATTTTCTTCCATTCTTGCTACCCTCTCACCCAAATCTTTTGAAACCCTAGGAGGAGAAGATTAAGAGGAAAAGAAAGGAGAGCAAGAAGGTCTTGAAGCTTGGGTCTTAGCTTGGAATCTTGATTTAAGGTAGGGGATTTTCTCTCAATCTCTCACATTGAGGCTATATATATATATATAGATATATATATGTATATAGATATATGTTTCTTCACTCTCCTTCTCATATATATAATATGAAATACATGATTCTTGTTCTATTTGTAATAAATGCCATGTTTTGAACAATATGAAGGGTGGGTAACCACCAAAGCTCTATTTATTTTTTTTTTATCTTCAAAGCCCTAGTTTTCAAGAAAAGGGGATTTTCTCCTAATTTCTTCTTTGTCTTTGATTTTAAAACTTTAGTGTTGAATATTGTATAACAAAATGATATAGATTACGATCTCTTGCATATTTTCTTGGATTATTCGATTATATGACAAATGTGAAAACAAAATTGGGGATTTTACTATATTTGGGAAATTGTTGTGAATTGTGAATATTCTTGATTTCCTCATTGTATGGTTGTTGTGATGGACTTGGATTACCTTCGAGAGATGCCGTAGAGTGTTAGAGGTTAGTCTATCCCAATGGGGGGTGAGATGGTTGCCTAATGCTCGTAGTGGATCGTTGTTGTGCTCGCGATCACTATTGTTCACATATACACCGAGGAAAAGGGTTAGTATACTAGACACCTTGGGAGGATTTCGTCAATGCCGTAGGAGACGGTACACGCCCTTCCTAAAGAGATTTGTGATTGTTGGTTGGAATTGGTGGACTAGGCATGATCGTTAGGTAGATTCACGAGAAGCAATCAACATACATGGTACGGGGATGAACCAAAAATACATGGAATCGGGAGTTGGGTCGTTCTTGCCGATGCATTGGTATGGGACAATGCTTAGGGAGAAGCCCTTCTTAAATAGCTTAAATTAGAATTTTGTTTATCGATGCTAAACTCACTTTATTCTTTTAACTGATTATTGCTATTGTTTAAACTTGAGATCTCTTTTAAAATGTCACTGTTTTCATTCCAAACCTATATATATGTTAGTTGTGAAATGAGACCGACCGTTTGCTATGTTTTTCAAACCTTGTTTGAGTTGAGAGGATTTTGCTACAGAGCTTCGTGCTCACCCCCTACAAATAAAATTTTTTCAGATTTCACACTTGAGGAGGAGTTAGGAGCCGAGGAGCCCACCCATTGGAAGACTCCGCTTGACGGGGATGTGGATCCCGAGGTGGACGCTTAGAGCGACACTTTTATTTTGTTCTAGACTAGATTATGCTTAGAATATCCTTTTGAACTCTAGTTCATTTCTGTTATTTCCGCTGCGTTATATTATTACATTTTGGAGATGTAAAGGCCAAGATTAGACCTATTAATTTGGGATGATAGTGTGGATATGACATATGATGAATGCAAGTTTATTTTATGATGAAAAAATGGACCCGGTGTGGTCAATAGTTATGCATATGTGGACCCGGTGTGGTCAATTGTAATATAATTGTACAGGTTTTGTTTTGGGTAGAGCTCCCTGTACAAAGGAGACTCTGCCCAAATTTTGTTAAAATATGAATGGTTGATGAATGAAACTTTCGTCGTGATGAATTTTACTTAATGCTCTCATACGGTAAATGATTTTTAGAATGTAATGTCACCCACGGAGGTTTTTGGGGCGTTACATGGTCATCGATTCAACTTTCTCTAATTTTGTAGACGCCACTACCATATTAGAGAAAATGGAGAAGGATATGGGAGTTGATCGGTCCAAAGAAGGACTATTGGTATTTAAGATTTTTTAAATCAGTAAGAAAATAATATACCATCAGTTAACTGTCCATTACCTAGATAGTCCAATGGTTGTCCATGGAAATAACATTTCAATGCCTATTGAAGACAAAATAAATCCATGACTGTTAGAATGACAAAGGCAAAGCAATAATAGTCCATGAAGACTACTAACCAGCATATTAGTTCAATGTCTGTCTGACACCCAATCAATTCCAATAACCATCATACTGGTAGAAGCATAAAGAAGACAACATTAGTTGCAAAATCTATATTGAGATGAAAAAATAGTCAAAAAGAGGAGTGTAAAGAGCAACAAAAAACTAATGAAACAAAGCATAAATTAGAAATAATATTGGAAATACCTAACAAATTGAATTGAAAAAAAAATGCAGGGTAGCAAAACACCTACTGGTTTGTCCAACCAAAAAGCATAGACTGTATAGAACTATGATCAATTCATTTTTGTCTTGGCATAAGCATAAAATAACCACAACATAAATAAAGGAAATCAAAAATTTTGGCCCTAGAATGGCTCAATCAACCACTAAACCAGAAAAAAAAAAAAAAAAAAAAAAAAAAAAAAAAAAACACAAAAAAAAAATANTCAACCACTAAACCAAAAAAAAAAAAAAAAAAAAAGTGACTGATAGTGAACCGTGAAATTATTTCTTGAAATGCAACAAATAACTTAGAAAAACAGCCCACAGCAATCCGAGAAGACAAATGATATAGAATATGGATCATCACACTGCACCGAGAAGACAAATGATGTAATCAAACTCGAGAGGTCGTTGGTTTCATCTTGAACGAATGTATGGTGTAAAGTAACTGATATATTCATTCTTCAGAATCAAAATGGGTATTGTATACTAGTATTTATGATGGATGATATTGTGTTTATAAGATTAGCGAGGGTTCAAAATGGAAACTAAAAATTTTTCTCATCAACTTACTTTTATAGGAAGTAAGATTAAGTTCTAGCTTTTGGGTAATGTTGGATGTATTAGTTATTGTGTTTAGTAGACGGGCCTTTTACTAGTTGTAGATTAGTGACATTCAAAGTGTTGATAATGACGTGGTATTAAGTTTTATTTGATATTTTCTTGTATTGTGTGATACAAAATTCCATGTCTCCATATATATAGTGACGTGGTTGAGACTTGAGAGATGAACTCAGGGCAGGGATGATGATGATGAATGGGGTTGTTGCTAGTCAAAGGACTTATTTTTTTCTGACAGTGAAGAAAATCAGTCAAATATTATATATTTTTTTCAAAAAAAAAAAATGGGAAGGGACACATAATTTGTTGCTATTCTTACAACCCGTTTAATCACTCCCCTGTCCCCCCTCCTCTCGATTCAGGAACGCCAAAGACGAATTTGTATGGGTCAGGACTCTGGTGAGTGATAACTAAATATTAAATATAACAGTTATGCACTGTTTGATAAGAAAAATTGAAAATTGGAGAGATAAAAAGTGAGAGGATACACTTTTTATTTTTTAAGGAAAAAGGTAAAAATAGTACACTTTTTTTTCTTTTGTGTTTGGTTAAATGGATGAAAAATAAATATAATTAATTTTTTTTTTTGTGTTTGGTAAGATACAAAAAATATATTTTTTATTTTTTATTTTTTATTTTTTTTAAAAGTATAAATATATATTTTATCATCGTATTTATATATAAAATTAATGTATATATAATATATGTATATACCAAAGGATATATAGACAAATAAGATACAATTCAACACAAATAATTAATTTTTTATTCATTTTCTTTCTAATTTTGGAGAGATTAATTTTTGTGAGTTAGAAATAAAGTTCATAGATCCGCTTTTCCTTCCATCTTATTTCTTTCCTTACTAAACATTTTATTCATTCCTCCAACTTTTCAACTTTCCAACTTTTTATACTTATATTTTTTCATCGTACCAAACAAAACATTACACTATGTTAGTATTATTACGTGATATAATCATTTAATAATAAATAAACAACGAATTAAAGTGAAGCCTACTACGTAAATACGTGACCGTTATTATCTTTTACATGGAGAAGTAATTATTTGAAGAAATAAAATTTATTTTAATTAATTGTTAAATTATTATTAAATAATTATATCACATAATAATACTAGGGACTATTTGTTTCAAGGATTAAAGTGGTATAAGGAGGTGGTATTAGAAAAATAATACGTGAAACTCATCTTATACCTTATTTGTTTAGTATTTCGGATCGTAATACCGACCCACTATGAACAATAATCATAAATGTCTTGTAGATAGTCTTAATAAATACCACCTACCCAGTGGTATTATATGACCGATACAAATAAGATGGAGGTATAATAGAGTAAAAAGACATCACTGTCCTCATGTACAATTGTCTTTTTAAGATTACAATTGTCTTTTTACAGGTCATAGTCGTAATTGTTGATTTCTTTAAGTAGGTATTACACAGATAAAGTTTGTGATAAACAAATAAAGAAAATGATAAAATTATAATTTAAAATCAGATATAATATACCATTAGCTCGAAGTGAAATAAATATAAAATATTATACAACCTAAATCTTATATTTGAAACAAACCACCTCTAACTGTTATACCTAATAAATACTCGTTGAGTTACCATAATAGCCTGTAATTGCGACTTTGGCGTCCTTTCTACCTGAAGACCAATAGGCGCCGCAGCCATTTAAGTAATACAAAGTCAGTTCTGAAAGCTGACTTATTTTGACTGTTGGTTTGTTCTTTTATGCCATCTCATCTCCAATTTCAACTAAAAATCATAATGGCAATGAGAAAAAAAAATTCTAATGCTCTCACAAGAAGTCATAATTTACTTGTGTTTGGATCTTATGAAGGAGTCATAAAATTATTTAGATAATCTTATCAAATATCTTAATATTAATCTTATGACTTGTTTATTTTTACGTCGTTTTTGAATTGATCAGCTTAACCTGCAAACTAAAAATTTTAAGATAAAACTTCATTATCACTCAAACAAATGCACACTCATAATTTTTCATAAACTAAATATCTATTAAATGCATATCTATACTATAAATAAAAGTAATTTTTTATAGTTACTAATAAATTATTAATAAAAGTATTTTAAGATTAAAAAAAAAATTGAACTTTTATTTTATCGTTATAAAGAATTATAAATACCACTCTATCTTTTCCTAATTAAATATCTAAATTATCATCATATCTTTATATCTTTAACTTTTTAATTAACTATATTACAATTAAAAAAAGATGCATCATTATATTTTTAATAAAGTGTTCAAAAAACCTTCAAAAATTCTATTAATCTAATATTACTTATCTCATATGTAAATATACTGATGATACTCTAAATATGCCTAAGGTTGAACTCGGGTATTCAATTCAGGCTTTCTAAGCTCCGGCCACTCAACCCATCACGGTTAGCTAGGGAACTTGAGGTCGGTACCTCCTTCCAGTAACTGCACATCCACAGGAATAGCACAAAAGACAGCTGGCTTCTACCAAAGCAACATACATAACATAACAACTGTGCATCTGGGCAAAGAAGTCGCAACCGCCTCAACGATGTCCATGACAGTCGCATGAAAAGGTGCAACCGTTACAAGAAGAGGGTAAACATCACGCCCAAGATCATACAAGGCACCTGAAAACTATAAATACGAAGCATATCCCTCACAACATGATATATTATGTGCAATCTTGCCCCATTATCAATAATATCTCCAAGAGTAAGAGACTCCTTTTAGAGTGGATTAGATGAGATCCCGAACTGGTGAACCACAATAAACGACTCTGTGTGCAAACCCCTATTCCCTTTTATTCAACTCTTAAGAGCCTAGGAGCTCTGACTGAACCATTTAATGACCCACTAATACCTAAGTTATGTTCATTTGTGCAACACACACACCATTAGTTGGCGCCGTCTATGGGAACAATTGTTCCTGTAAAAATTCTATTGATCAACTTCAGTAATTGATGGTTTTCATGCGCAATATGAGCAAAAGTCAAATGAACCCTTACATTTGTAGAACCAAGAAGAAATTGTCACTAGAAGACAGTAGAAAAATCCTTGTGATCCCTTGCCTAATCCAGAGGTTGATCCACTTGTGGTGCACCCTCCTCCAAATAATAAACTTGATACCCTTCGCCTAACCAAGCAACGCTTCCTCCAGCAAAATGAGGAATTGTTAAACCTCATCCAACATCCCCAAAGGGGTACAACCAGCCCAAAATAATCCCCCACGAGGGGAACATCAACATCTCAATCCCCCTAAGGGATATTATGGAAGGGGATGAGCACAGCCAGTCAGTTGGAAATATCCACCATCAAGTTCAAAGGAACGAAGAAGACGAGGAAGTACAAAGCTAGAACAGGGGAACTCACAGGAATGAGCTTCCCCCATTCCAACAGGAAAGGAATGAGTAGTTTTGGGAGCAGCATTTCATGGAGATTCAACAGGAGCTTAGCCGCATGAAGGATGTTGTGAGGGGCAAAACCTCAGTGATTATGGACGCCATAGTCCAGCAGACAAAATCTCCATTCACTCCAGAGGTGCTATAATTTTCTCTTCCACCAAAATTCAGAATGTCATAGATAGAGGCCATTGATGGGAAGGGATCCCATGGACCATTTTAACACCTACAAGTACCACATGGAGTTGTATGATTATAAGACCTAGTGCAATGCCAACCTTTCACCATCACACAGAAGGGCCCAGCCTAGCCTGGTTCAGTAGGCTGACCCCAACATCTATTTCTTCGTTCAGGGAGCTCTCTGTTTCATTTGTATCACATTTCATTTGATCTCAAATCTACCAAAAGAAGAGCTACCACTTATGAAATGTGAAGCAACTGCACAATTATGTCAAAAGGTATAACTTGAAATCCCTGAAAGTAGACATCCTTGACGAGAACTTTGCTCTCACTACCTTTATTGCCAGATTGGGAGTCCAGTCAAAGGACTTAATGTTCTCTATTTCCAAGAACCCATAATTCAGTATAGCTGAGGTATTTGCCAAAGCAAAGAAGTATATCAATGACGAGAAAGCTCCCCTTTCAAAGGCTCAGAGCTCGGCTACCCACAAGGAGAAAGAGAAGAGAAAGGATCAAGTCCCAAGAAGGAGAGGAGTCGAGAACGATCTCTATGAAAAGACAAAGATTGCTCTCCAAAAAAGGAGAGGTGACATCAGAGATACCCTAGGACCTTCACCCCAGAAGTTACAACCAAGGTACGCCCCAAGATAGTTCACTCCCTCCAATACCACGGTGTCCTAGGTTCTCTATGAGGTACAAAATGAAAAGTTCCTGAGGTTGCCACCTCAGATAAAAACGGGCCCCACAAAATAGAACACAACAAAATACTGCAAATGTCACCGGGACTACGGTCACTACACTGATGATTGCATCCAACTGTAGAAGGAGATCGAGTTCCTAATTTAGAAGGGGCAGTTGCACCGCTTCATGGCGCAAGACAATCAGAACTGAGCTCACCCATCTCCAGCACTTCAGCAGCAAGCTCCTCTGCAACACCTACAGCCCTTGGGAGAAATCAGGGTGATATCCGAAGGGTTCATAAGAGGTGGAGAAACCAACTTAGCCAGGAAGGCCCATACGCTCTACTAATATCATCTTTGCATTAGCCTTTGACAAAATGGACATTGGTAAAGACAAGCTCGAGCCAGTAAAAACTCACTTGCTTGGATTCTCTAGGGAAAGGGTGTTTCCCCTAGGCTCGATCCAGCTTGTCTTCACAATGGGAAACTTTCCTTGTCAGTCAACGACAACTGTAAGATTCCTAGTCGTGGATACTTCTTCGGCATACAATGTCCTCTTAGGGAGGCCTTTCCTTAACGCCATGAGAGCCATCACTTCTGCCTATGATCTGGTCATGAAATTTCCAATTAAAAATGGCATTGGGGTGGTCTAAGGAAACACGGGAATGGTACATAACATCTATGAAGAAGAAGGAGGTTAAGACAATATAGCTAGACAAGCTCAACATGAGAGACGAGCTAGAGACAGGGCCCACGCCTTCAAAAGAACTAGAGCCAATCCAACTAGATAAGGACCCAGGGCACTTGGTATATGTGGGGTCAAAGTTGCTTAAGGAGATTAAGGACTCCCTTATTCAATTTCTGAGAAAGAATATGGAGGCATTCGCATGGAAGCAAGAAGATATGTAGGGGATTGACCCCTCAGTCATCATGCACAAGCTTAACATGAATCCAACCTTCAAACCCATCAAATAGAAATGGAGAAGCTTTGTTGCAAAGCACCAAAAAGCTATAAATGAAGAGGTCTCCAAGCTCCTCCATGCCAAGGCAATCAGGGAGGTAGATTATCCAACCTGGCTGGCCAATGTGGTCCTTGAAAAGAAGACTAACGGCAAGTGACGCATCTACATTGATTTCACTGACCTGAAACATGCCTGCCCGAAGGACAACTTTCCTTTACCTTAAATTGATTTGGCTGTGGATGCTACAACTGGGCATGAACTGCTCAATTTTATAGATGCATTCTCAGGATACAACCAGATCATGATGGACCCCAATGACTAAGAGAATACGTCCTTCATGATCGATCAAAAAATATACTACTATCAAGTCATGCCTCTCGGATTAAAAAATGCAAGAGCCATTTATTAGCGATCAATAAATCGCATGTTCCAAAAGCAGATCAGGACATCAATGGAGGTTTACATCGATGACATGCTGGTGAAGTCATTGAAGGCTGAACTCCATATCAGACACCTTGAGGAATCATTTCAAATTCTCAAAAAATACCAAATGAAGATCAACTTAGCTAAGTGCGCCTTTGGGGTCTCTATAAAAAATTTTTTGGGGTTTATCGTCAAAAATTGTGGCATCAAGGCTAATCTAAAAAAAGTCTGAGCTATAATTAACATGCAACCGCTAGCAAAAACCAGGGACGTTCAACGTCTGATAGGAACAACAGTAACTTTAAGTCGCTTTGTCTCCAGATCAAAAGATAAATGTCAACCCTTCTTCCAAATCCTAAAAAAAATATTCCAATGGGATGTATAGTGTGGAGAGGCATTTAAATCCCTCAAAGATTATCTTAGCTCACCACCTGTGCTTGTGAACCCTCCAAAAGGAGAAGTGCTCACCCTATACTTGGCAATCTCAAACTTTTCCACTAGTGCAGCCCTGGCAAGGGAACTGAACCGAGATTAGCAACCAGTCTACTACTGTAGCAGAGCTGCAAGGCAAGCAGAGGAAAGATATCCGAAAATTGAAAAGCTAGTACTGGCACTGGTAATAGCAACAAGAAGGCTCAACCCTTATTTCCAAGTTCGCACAATAGAAGTCCCCATAGATCTAACAATGAAACAGGTCTTACACAAGCCAGAGCCATCAGGGAGACTGGTCAAATGGGCAATAGAGCTCAGCGAGTTTGACATCAAGTACAAGCCTAGAACTGTTATCAAAGGACAAATATTAATAGATTTTATAATAGAATTCACTACAGGTCAAGAAGCATTCTTGGATGCGGTCCAGCTAGTCCCCGATCTCCCAACATGGAAGCTTTCTGTAAATGGTGCTGCCAACACCCAAGGCAGCAGAGCTGGATTGATCTTGACCACCCCAGATGGCATAGACATAGAGTATCCCTTAGATTCAATTTCAAAGTCCCAAACAATGAGGCTGAATATGAAGTCGTGATAGTTGGGCTCAATCTGGCCTATTCCATAGAAATAGAGCAACTCATGATTCATAATGACTCCCAGCTGGTAGTGAAACAAATTGAGAAAGCATACAAGGCTAAGGGAGGAAGAATGACTCTATATCTAAAAAAGGTACAAGAATGGATGAAAATGTTTGTGCAGGTTAAGGTCGTGCATATCCCTTGAGCAGATAATACCCGAGCTGATGCCTTAGCCAGACTGGCCACTACTTCCTACGAGAACTTGGAGAACTTGGATAGGTTCATCCCAGTCTAACACCTAGCCGAGCCATCTATGAGCTCCAAGGCCAAAAAGGTGTTCCCTGTTTAGATTCAGCTAACCTGGATTATTCAATCAAGAAATGCCTTCAAAATGGAACCCTGCCAACAGATTCCAAAGAAGCAGCAAAGCTAAAAGCTAGGTCATCCAAATTCATTATCCCACAAGGGAACCTATACAAATGGGGCTTCATGTCACCACTCTTGAGGTGTGTTGGAGATGAGGAAGCAAATTACATTCTAAGAGGGATCCACGAAGGAATTTGTGAAAATCACATCGGAGCTCGAGCTCTGGCTGATAAAGCTCTAAGGTAGGGGTACATTTGGCCCATGATGCTCAGGAACACAGTGGAGCTAGTCAAGAAGTGCAAAACCTTTCAAGTACATGATAATATTTTGCACTGCCCACCAGAGCTCCTCACCCCGGTGATTAGCCCATGGTCGTCCCAATAGTGGGGTTTAGACATACTCAGTCCTCTTCCAACAAGCACTAGACAATGCAAGTTTACAATAATTGAGGTATATTACTTTACTAAATGGGCTGAGGTAGAACCTTTTGAGAAGATCACGAAGCAGAAGATCCAGAATTTTACTTAGAAGTCCATAATCTACAGATTTGGGATCCCAATGACACTTGTCTCAGATAATGGAAAATAGTTTGACAATTTCAGATTTATAGGATTTTATGCTGAGCTAGGCATAAAAAATTACTTCTCTGCACCAGCTCATCCTCAGTCAAATGGGCAAGCAGAAGTGACTATTTGAACCATAAAAGCAGCTCTGAAGACCAAACTCAAAGTCTTAAAAGGTCGGGGGGGTGGAACACCTGCCAAAAGTGCTATGGATTTACAAAATCACTGCTAGAGCAGCCACTTAAGAGACACCTTTCGCCTTGACCTATGGCACTAAGGCGGTGACCCTTGTGAAAATAGGCATTCCATCACCAAGGACAGAGCTCATCAACTCTGAGCAAAAAGACGAGTCACTTATTGTCAATCTTGACCTCTTAGACGAGAAGAGGGACAAAGCCTTGTAGCGTATCCTCGACTACCAGAGAAAGATGGCAAGATATTACAACAGAAGGGTTAGAGATATTAGCTTCAAGGTGGGAGACCTAGTCCTCAAGAAACTCCTCCTAGCGGGGAAGGACTCCATTCATGGAAAGCTAGGGCCCAATTGGGAAGTTCCGTTTATTGTGTCCAAAGTGATCAAACCAGGGAATAATGAGCTACAAACTGAAGAAGGAAGAGTTTTACCCTACTCCTAGAACTCTGATCATTTGGAAAAGTTCTTTCAATAGCTAAGAGTCCTACTTTTGTAACACTTTACTGCAATAAACGAGAAATTTCAAATCAATCATCATTCTACAATTCGAAAAGAGCTCTTTAGCTCATAAAATAAACAATGATCTCTTATGCTTATAAACAATCGATGAACTCTTCAACTCATAAAATCACGATGAGCTCTTCAGCTCATAAACAAACAAGGAGCTCTTCAGCTCATAAACAAACGATGAGTACTAAAGCTCATAAAACTATGATGAACTCTTCAGCTCATAAAGCTACGATGAGCACTTTAGCTCATAAACAACGATCAGCTCTTCAACTCATAAAACTATGATGAGCTCCTCAACTCATAAACCTAAGATGATTTCCTTAAACTCATAAACAAGCGATGAGTTCTTCAACTCATAAATATAAGATGAGATATTTAGCTCATGAAACAAACGATGAGCTCTTTAGCTCATAATCCACGATGAGCTCTTCAGCTCATAAACCTAAGATGAGTTTCTTAGCTCATGAACATAAGATGAGTTCCTTAACTCGTAATCTAAAGATGAGCTTCTAAGCTTAGGTACTCAAAGATGAGTCCTTTAACTCGTAACCGAGAGTTAAGCTCCTTAGCTCATATCCAAGATGAGTCCCTTAGCTCATGAACATACCTCATACTTCAAAAATTATTTGCTTCCAAAAGACCCAAGGCTCTCTTCGAAAGCAAGGGGTAGAGACAGGAGGAGAAATTAGGAACAAAGAAAAATATGAAAAGTTCCCTTTCTCATATAGCAAAAAATCTTTGCAATGATAGAAATTAGAAAACAAGAAAAACACAAAAGGCCCTAAGTATCTACAGCTAGATCAACATTTCCTTCGAATAGCTTAGGAGCAGTCACTCCCTCTGGTAGAGTAGGAGTTAGAGGAAGGTCAGTTGAAGTAGAATGAGCCTCAAAGGCAACGGGGGCTGGAACCTCAACCTCAGTAGAGGTAACTGGGGCCACGATAATCTCAAGAACTCCTACCTCTGTTGAAGTAGTCACCTCAGTCGGAATAGGCCTAGAAGCCTCAACTCCAATCTCAGTAGAAACAGGCCCAAGAGCCTCGACCTCATCCTCAGTAGGGACAATAGTAGAAGCTTCGACCTCAGGAACAACACCAGGAGCTGTGACCTCGACTTCAGCCTCCTTTTCAACAGCTGGTCCATCTTTCTCCTTGTCTAGAGGAAGATCAAAGTCGAAGTCCTAATTTGCGTATTTGTCCATAGCCTACTCTTGGAAGGAAAAATACCCTATTGCCCAATTTGTAGCAGATTCATCTTGAAGCTCATCGATTTGGGTATCCTTCTCTCGAACCTTGGTTCTCTCCGCCTCGATCTCCTTCAGCAATGCAACATTGACCTATGTTAGCATCTTGTACTCGTTCTTCATGATTTGGGAAACATCGCGAGCCTCAAAGACATTCTTCCAAGCTTGGAACATTCCATCAGTATTGAGCTTTAGCTCATCACTTTTTTTCCTAACTTTAGCCTCAAGGTTCACATTTGTTGAGCGTAGCCCCTTAACCTGAGCCTTTAGATCTTGTACCTAAGCTCTCAGATTATCATTGAAAAAGGCCAACTCAGCAACCTTAAGCTCGGAGGCCTTCAAGGACTTATAGGACACCTCGACAACATTCTCCAAAGCTCTAACCTTGTTTACCAAGGCACTCACATGAATTTTCATCTACAAAAAAAAAAAGGTACTAAGGTCAGATAAATTACCTACCCAAAAATAATATTTAGAATTTCAGAGCTTACCGACTATGCTCCATATAGAGCAATGGTAATCGAGGTTGACAGAGGCATCAAGGAAACCACCTAAATGTCAAATTCAATGATAAAGAGATGAAATGACATCGACAACAAGGTTCGCGTCCCTGATGAGCGAACCCTTGTCCTTAGTCGCCTGACCTAACGAGCCCTCTACTGTGAATAACCGCTAATGAGGTGCCTCTTCGACAGACTTCTGAGAGAGAGGATATTGCATGAATGGAGTAATGGCCTCCAGGGCTCCAACCACCTCCACCAATGAAGGGTCTGACAAACTCCGTAAAGGTAGGACGAGACCCTACAAAAGCCATCTTTGGAGGAGAGGCTCCTTGAGAGGAAGAAATCTCCACCACCCTCGTAGAAGAATGAGTTATTTGAGGAATCGACGAAGGTGGGGGAGTTGACTGAGAGGGTGGGGGTGGAGACGTTCTCGTCTTTGAAGTCTTTGGAGGAAGACTCAAATTGCTTCCAGACCCATCTTTAGCCTTATGTTTTCCCCCAATTCTTCCCTTCCTAAATTGAGCCACCTTGTCCCTTACTGCCTCAACGTCTAGAGCCATCAAGGTGGGACATGAAAAAGCGACGTGAGCAGGTCAGTAGAATCAAAAATAAGAAAAGGTAAAGCTAGAGATGGAAAAAGAAAGCCTTACCAACAGAATCCTCCACTCCGGCCACAGATATTGGGATAGGAGTCTCAACTCTTACCTCGGGAGAACTAAACCTGAATTTAGTGAGCACTATAGGCTTGAGAAGCTTTGATTACTTCTCTGGCTGACAGTCCTCTAAGCCTAGTACGACGACCCTATTCTCTGTGCTGAGTTCGGGACAGATACTTGAAAACAATAAATGGAAATAAGATTAGCAAGAGAAATACCGAACCAAGGGAAGAAGTCAGATCAGACCACCTCAGCAAGGACTTACCCAAATTGTTAAGGCCTGATCAAGCCCGAGGTACAAGGAGAGTATCAATGGCGTCCCTCGGGTTAAACTCAAATTCCTTCCTAGATACAAAGGGAAAGGTGTTTTTCCAACCCTTATGAGAACTCGGGAGGTTGGAGATCAAAATTGGGACTTTCACCCGTTTAGCAATGTAAAAGAAGCCATCAGAGGGAGAGAACTTAACGTTAAAAAATTTCATGAGCAAATGTATCGTAGGGACACCGAGCTCATTCTTATTAAAGAAGACAAGGAGGCCCACAAAAATGCCCCATGAGTTGGGAGAAATTTGGGTTGGACATACATTGAATTGTTGGAGAACAGTCTTAAGAAAGAGGTGTAAAGGAAACCTAAGGCCGTTCTCAAATAAAACAGCAAAAAAATAGACCTTCTTAGGCACAATGGTGTCGTACCGGATGTCTACATGAGGAGATAAATATTGCATACCCCTAGGAAAGCCGAACCTGGCAGAAAGGACACTCAGAAAGGGAAGGGTGATCTCATTGAAACCTACAAGGTCTGAAGCTCGGGGAGTGACCTCAACACTGCCGGAACTCCCAGCCTCG
This sequence comes from Ilex paraguariensis, assembly GCA_963454935.2. Taxonomy (NCBI): domain Eukaryota; kingdom Viridiplantae; phylum Streptophyta; class Magnoliopsida; order Aquifoliales; family Aquifoliaceae; genus Ilex; species Ilex paraguariensis. The sequence continues at coordinate 447,410 of CAUOFW020000002.1, forward strand.
CCTTTCTTGAACTTTCCTTTTTAGGACTTCTAAGACCCTGGAGCAGGGTCAGGTAGAAGTAGAGGGACCTCTACCTCCTCCTCAGCATCAAGAGAATCAATGCCTAGAAATTTATCTATCTCGGTGCCTATATCCCCTTGGTCATCTTCCTCTAGGTCTGGGTATTTATCACTCATGGCAAGGGAGACAGACGAGGCAATGGCTTCAGAAGAGGCAGACATAACGACATAGGAGAAAAGGAGGTTAAAAGAAGTATATATAGAAGGAACGTTTGAGAAACAATCCTCAAGAGCCCTGGGATCAAGGCTCCAATGACCGAAAAGGAAGACCCTAGCAATAGAATAGGGATCTAAGAAGAGAGAAAGGAAAGACAAGGAAAGACCTCGACTTCTAAAGTAACAGAAATGAAAAGTTCATAAATGGAGTAACCACCTCGAATCTGAGGGATCCAGAATGAATAGAAACCCAAGAAGGAAATAAGGTCGAGGACATACCTAGTCAAAGATGATCAACGAATGAAGACCTGAGATGAGTTCAAGGAATGAACTAAGCAAGCTTCACCAAGACTTTAGAGCCAATTTGGTTTATTAGTGAAATCTTAAGTCCCCAGAAGATTGAAAAAGATGAAATCGCAGAGAAAAAGAAAGGAAAGAAATATGAAAGAAAAAGGTCAAGGGAATTTGAAACAATGGAAAAAGAGGTTTTTGCTTGCAAGACATATTTAAGGCAAGCGTATGAACGAACACATGGAACCAGGGGTGAAGGACGTGCACGAGAAACGAGGCAAAAATGTTGCACATTTGCAATATTGTAACAGTCGAGAAACGTCCCATCGTGCGAATCCCGAGGTTGAACCAAGTTAACCTTACTCACTTAGGTCATAGGTCAGCCCCAACTCATGTAACTTACCTAACTGGGGACTGGGGGGCAACTGATGATATCCTAAATATGCCTAAGGTTAAGCTTGGGCTATTCAGCCCATCATGGTTGGCTAGGGAGCTTGAGGTCGGTACCTCCTTCCCAGCAACTACAACTCCACAAGAATAGCACAAAAGACAGCTGGCTTCCACTCAAGCATCGTACATAACATAATAGTCATGCATCTGGGCAAAGAAGTCGCAACCGCCTCAATGATGTCCATGACAATCGCATGAAAGGTGCAACCATTACAAGAAAAGGACAAAAATCACGCCTAGGATCATGCAAGGCCTCTGAAGACTATAAATGCGAGGCATATCCCTCACAACAAGATATAAGCATCTAGCCTAAGAAAATATTATGTGTAATCTTCCCCCATTATCAATAATATCTCCAGGAATAATAGACTCCCTTCATAATGGATTAGTCGAGTTCTCGAACTGATGAACCACTATAAACTACTCTGTGTGCAAACCCCCATTCCCCTTTATTCAACTCTTAAGCGCCTAGGAGCTCTGACTAGACCATTCAGTGACCATTGATCCCTAAGTTCTGTTTTTTTGTGCAACACACACCATCAGATACTACTATGTCTGCATATGTATATTTTCTTTTTCATCGAAAATTTTAATCCATTCATTTCTAAAATAAAAAATAATCATATATATATATATATATATATATATATATT